>JAOVYX010020859.1:0-16483 GCA_035668315.1 Drosera spatulata | reverse complement strand
TTGCGTGTTCTATGTTACCGAAATGATGAAGTGGCTTCCAAGTTTCTAAAGAAGACTTACAACTTGCCGAAGAAGCTGTAGTGCTCTGATATGTCACATCCTATCCGTATAAACCATATTCATGACTGAAGCTTGGCCATGATTGAATGCCCTCGTATTTTGCCATACTGATCAAAGATGTGAGGTTCCGCTCTTGTAAGAATTTGTGGTGACTACCAACCTTGACTTTAACGCTGTACAGTCTGTGATGTCATCCGTGATTTGAAGCACTTGCTTTCGACAGAAGGCTGGCTTGTTTGGAAATTGGATGTGTCGTCGACTTCGTGGCAGTTGGTTAAGTTCAAAACTTCTGGATAGCTTGAAGAGTGGCTAGAGGCATTGCTATATTTGTTTCAGACTTGTGTTGGAATGCTGGTCTCATGGAAGGAATTAAACATGTCTCATGGTGACTCCCTGTTCATCGCTAGTTGGGTTCACCTATTCTGCAGCGCTTGCACAACCATCTTTGAGGTTAAGTGCGTTTCTTTGGTGGGTTCCTCGACATATATTGCTCTGTTTCTTTGGCCTTGATGTTTGCTCTGAGAGTACAGAAGCGGAGAACATTCGCCCAATCTTGTATACTACTATTTATTACTTGTATGCATATGTATTACAGCATTACTGTCATTCATTGTAAGCACAAGTTTTATGTTTTCACAGTTCAGAAATATCATTATGTTGTGAACTTCAAGTTTCTTCTGAAACGCTAGCAGTTTGGTTGAATGAAACAACCTTTGTGTGGTTTGTAGAATTTGTTCAGTTTGGCAGTTGCACATCAAGACCTTATAGCTGGGTTTTGTACTTCGTGTTACTTATCTGACAATGAGTTCGAGTTGGTTTCTTGAATAATGAAAGCTGAGGTAGGATGGCTTTTGCAATTGGCATACTAAATGTGACGATGAGTTTAAGCTGGCTTCTTGAAACATGTTTATCA
Source organism: Drosera spatulata (assembly GCA_035668315.1). NCBI lineage: Eukaryota > Viridiplantae > Streptophyta > Magnoliopsida > Caryophyllales > Droseraceae > Drosera > Drosera spatulata. The sequence continues at coordinate 15,510 of JAOVYX010020859.1, read as the reverse complement.
AGTATCGTATGAGTGCAAGAGATTACAATGCAACGTAACAAAATCTATTACTGGTTTGGACCACCACTATGATGAACAAACACGAAATACTTTAATCAATTACGATGAATATGAACAAATTCTCTGTACAACTGAACTGTTTAATAACTCAACTGGTTGAGTTCGATGAATTGAGGCACTCCTTGATGATAGCTTGAATTCTCCTCTTCATTAGCTTATCTTTAACTCCGGCGAGCAAGTTACGGTAGAACATTTCCAACCGTATCAGCTTACTCTCGTCTGCTGACTCTAGCATCCTTTCCCATTCCTTTGGCACATTGAAGGTACCAGTTTCTTGCAATGCGGCTGGCAGATCTTGCTCTTCCAATGGCTTCCCGAAGATTGAACCATGAAGCAGGCTAGCATACCGCTCCATCAAATAAAGTTTAGAGCGTAAAATGACGAGTTCCTCCATTGCCTCTGATAGATTTCTCTCCATCTCAGTGACACGTTCGGGATCCTTGTCTCTTGCCTTCTTTTCTGCTACATCACTAGGAAGGGCCTCTTCTTTTGGATCTGTTGATACTGGAGGCCACAAGACCTTCGTGGGAGAGTACGAATCGGTCATTTTACCATTGCCGAGAACTCCACTCCATCCTCGGCCCCAGGACCAAAGTTCATAGCCGTTATTTGCAACGAGAACAGTGTGGGCAGCTCCACACACAACCTGAACTGGCTCCAGAAATCGAGGACCATGTGCCCCGTAACGTGGAATAAGCAAGGGAGTAATAGCATCTCCAGAGTCTGTCCCTGTGAAACAAGCATCAGGACAGAGGCCGAGACCCCTCTCCATGCCCCAAGACCACACATCTCCCGTGGTTGAAACAATGCTGGTGTGAAATAAACCACAATCAACAGACAAGAAGTACGTATCTTCTGGTAGTGACCGAACGGGGGCAGGAGTTGAAGCACTCAGGGTATTGCCAAGACCAAGCTGGCCATTGTCTCCGAGGCCAAAAGTCCAGCACATACTTTGTACAGCGGGCAGCTTCTTATTCACTGCGAGAAGGGCAGTGTGATGCGCTCCACATGCCATTTCATGGACTGTCCACGGGGATTGTTGATTGAAAGTCTCAATGATTTGTGGACAAGACCTGCTCTTCGTGTCTCCCAAGCCTAACTGTCCGTACTTGTTACTACCCCACGAATAGCATATCAGATCATCACCGATATGTTTTTCTCCTGCACTAACCAGGGCTATGACATGCTCAGTCCCACACACCACTTTAACAACTGTATGGCCATGAAAATACCAAACCGGGATAGGATTTGAGATTTGGGACATCGAGAACTCTTCATCCAAGGAACTACTCTGCTGAGGGCAGTTGCCCCAGATCCAGAGGCCCCCGAGATTATCTATGGCCAGTGACATCATTCCTCCAGCTTTCACTGCAGAAATCTTGTAATGGTATTGGCAATTGATGTGTCAAAGAATATCCGAATGCATGCTTTGAATTAAGAGAAACATGATGCCTTTGGTACCTTTGAAGGAATAATATGCTTTGCTTGTGCCTCATTGCCAATAGTTCTTGATGAGTCTATCTCAAGGAAGTTATCTAAACGATGAGGCATGGAGATATTCTCTCCATCAAAACCAAGCTGACCATCCATGCACCAGTCAAGGTTCTTGAGAATGAACAAACTAAAACAAAGTACTCGCTAGTAGAAGATGAAAAATACTATCTTACTTTAAGGCTGATAATGGGAGAAAGAATTGCAATAACTACAAATCAAATGACAAAAGGAAGGAAATTAATTTGTCGTGGAAGGATACAGGTGTTGTAACCCCAGCTCCAAACAGAAGCATCATCTGCAAGCAATCGGAAACAAATAATAGAAACAAGATCAAATGAATTCATTCAAGCTCCAACTAGTTACTAATTAGCTAAAAGAAGGCAGGAATAATGGATCAACTGTATTAGAATGCTTTTGTTGGTGTCAAAAGCTTCAAATTGATAATATCTCCGCAGAAGTCATCTGAGCAGCCAACAGCTGAAAGATCATTCGCAACTATCTCCATCATGAAGGAAACTAAACACCATACTATGTTCATAAAGAAATCTTCGCTAACAAAACAATATATCGGGGCACATGTAGATTTCTTCATCAGATATTTCCATTTCCCAGTCAGGAAGGTTCCTCTACCTATGCTTAGAGCCTCTTATTTTGGCACAGAAGAATCCAGTTTTGTCAGAGCCTCTGATATATTGAAGCATAAATTGCGAATAACCAATGAGATATACCTATATTTCATATTCATACACGATCAGTTTGTCTCTAGGGACATAACTTCATGGACCATTGCTTTACTCATTTCATATCCAGACTAAAGATAGATGAAATTATCCACAAAAACACTCATACTACGAGCATACACACACTGATTCTGAAAGCCAATCCACGAAAAAACTACACTCATGGATAAGGTAATCAATCAAGGAATGCCAACGACAATCACTATTATTACAATCACCAAAAACTCTTTTGCTCATCAGTCATCTCCCTTGAGTAAAGTAACTATCACAAAATCACATGAGACCAAGGAAAAATCAACCGACAAGAAAACGAATTCCAAGCGAATGTAGAAAAGTAATCGTCCCTAACATTTCTCTGATACCCATTTCTCTATGGTGAAGCAGAAGAGTTGAATTAAGAACCTGCAAGAGCAAGACTGTGATAAGACCCAGCAGCAACTCCAACGAACTTCACATCCTCCCCGGCGCTCACCGGGACAGGGAACAGCTGATCAGAGTCATCGGAGCCCGTACCCAATCGGCCGAGCGTCCCTCTCCCCCACGAATAAACCCTCCCATCACCTGTTGAATTCATTAAAAACCCACACCAAATCACACTTGAATGGGATAGATAGAGAGCGGTAAAAACGTAAAGGACGAAAGGGAAGGGGGGTTGTACCGGTGAGTGCGAGACTGTGCGCCTCCCCGGCAGCGATAGAGACGATTTTGTGAGCCAAATTTGGGGAAGATTGTGGCGGTGCTTGAGATTCCATTGTTTTTGGGTCGGAGAATTGAGCTGGTGCTGTGCCTGAACGGACGAACTCGAACAAAGTAGTTCTGTCTCGAGTCAGGTAGTTCAACCAATTGTGGGTACTTGGTTAAAGTTTGGTTTGTGTGGTTAGAGCATCCACGATGCTAAAGACAAAATATGACATCTTTGTTAAAATTTTCACTTTAATGTAATAAAAAATCCATGCTGCATTACGACTTTGTTAAAATCAAAGGTAAATATAACAATGTATATAACATTACTATTTCTCCTCTCAAGCACTGTGACGGCAAAAACACATGAAAAATTTGACGAATATTAAAATATAACATAAAATTGTTGGAGCAACGTTCTTAAACTATACTTTCTCCGTCCCGAAAAGGATATAATATTTTGACTCTACACGTGTGTCGAGACAAAATTTGACATATGTGTAACGATGATCAAACGTAGTTTTTTTATAATTTTATTGTGAAACATCATTGGTTATGTAAGTTACGTACTTCAATCTAATACATACTGTGGGACGATCAGACGTGATTTGATATGAAAGTAAGATTTATATTCATACATATAGGATAGTGCAAAATACGTATATGTTATATCTTTTATGGGACGGAGAAAGTGATATTTAAACGCTATTCCTTGGCAAATTATAGTTTAGTATTGTCATATTTGATATTTTTTTATTGGAGATGTTCTTAGGCAATAAAACATCTTTTATGGAAAAAATTATTACTCCCTCTATCTCAAAAAGAATTATTAACACTTAATAATTTGAAATGTCCAAAATAAATAACAATATTATCCTATTTAAAATTTTTTTCCCTACAACATATCAAAATATTTCTATGTTTTACTTTATCGTATCAACTCATCCCACTAAAAAATAATCATTTATAATTTTTTTAAAACAAAACGAATATTATCATTGTCCTCATCATCATCATGAACAAATTCATTGCTTTATATCGACATTACAAGCATCAAGTACATTCATCGGGATAGTTTCTAGCCATACACTCTGTCAGTGACAATCCGACACAGCGGCTGCCATCTCGTGGGCGACTTTATTGGTCTTCCATCTGACCCAAGAACAACGAATCTCCCTAAAGGGTACACAATCTGCAATCACACTACCAAGGATAGACAGGTCACATCTTCTCGAATGAAGCATGAAAATCGATGGTCGACAATCCGACTCGAGAATGATATTATCCATGCTCGGGTGGCGAGCTAGTTGTAACCCCAGACGAATCGCCATTGCCTCTCCTACCGTTGGATCCAGTTCATAGGGAACATTGCAATCCGACACAACTACCATCTTTCCCATATGATCCCTCGCCACAATGTCCAAACTTGTTGTCCCAGACACCCTATCTAGTCCCCGGATCCACATTTAGTTTTATCGAACCCACAGGTGGTTTCGTCCAAGTGCACACGTCATCTCGACTGCACCTAGAATTCGCATGGACCAGGGGTATTTCGACCCTTCGATACTCCTTGATCAGATTACCAGCTATGTGGTTAATCATCTATGGGGATTTTCATTGCATTCCATGGACAATATCATTTTTGGCAGTCCATATGCCGTTCAGGACAACAGCAGCATGTGCTACATCAGAAGAACTCGAGCTAAGTAAATATCTGGACCATCAATCCACAAAAGTTTTCTGATCAGTCGGCTGGAGAGCCATAGCTAAATACCTGCCTTCTTGTTAGTGTGAATGGTTCCTCAAGTGGGGCCTACACCTAATAATAAAACAAAAGAAAAAAATTAAAAAAAAAATGAGGAAAAGCTTGTTAATTTGACCAAAGTCAACTTTCATGAGAAAAAAAACATGGAACACATAATATTTATTTCATTGATTTTATATATCCATATCTTTCATGATTAGGAAGAAAATCGACCATCACTTCGAATGTACACGGAGCCAATTTGTTTGAAGCATGGATGACGAACTCAAGAAAAACATGAGACGGAGCCGCACAATTTTGATGCTCTTTTGGGTGTGTTCCCATGGTCTGAGAAGGCCTATAAATAGACTATTTTAGAGCAAAACACATCACAAAAATCACACAAAATTCATCAGAAATGAGAAATATTCAATTTAGGGTATTGAGTGGGATCCTATACGTGTATATGTTTTAATCTGATCGAGAAGAAATATTACTGTAAGTAATCCTGATGACTATAATCCTCTATTAGAGTTTAGGGACGAAATTTATAATCCCTCTTTATTGGATCTTTTGGTATCGCAACGATACTGTGATTTTTACCCTTTTTACTTTTAGGGGGTTTTTCACGTAAAAATCTTGATGTCGACTCTATTTATTTTGGACTATTTAATTATCCCATTTTAATTGCACGATGAGGAAAAAGTGTCAGACAATTTTCGCTGCACCTTATACCGATTTTTTCCAACAGACTAGTATCAAAGCTCTAGTTAATTTAACCGGAGGGCAGTCCGACTACTGTGTTAATTAAAATGGAAGACGGGGCCAGCATTTGTGGCATGAAAATCTCGAATAGAGGATATCCTTTACTGTAAGGATTTGTACGAACCTATCGTAACCAAGACGAAACCCGATGATAAAGAGGAGAAAGTTTGGACGTTGTGGCAGCACAAAGCTATTGGTGTGATAAGACAATATATTTCGATCAGAGTGTCTTCCAACACGTGACCAACGACGTCGATGCTTTTTCTCTTTGGAAAACGCTCGAGGCGATGTACCAGAGGAAGACTACAATGAATAAAGCTTCCAGAGACGACCGCAATGTAGCAGAGCACCTGAATGATTTTCAGGGTATTGTCAATCAGTTAATAGATATGGAGTTAAAGCTTGACAATAAGATACAAACACTATTATTATTAAGTTTCTAACCTGATAGTTGAGAGACACTGGTGGTGTCACTAAGCAACTCCGCCCCTGAAGGGAAGCTCACGATGAAAATCGTGAAAAACAGTATGCCGAACGAGGAAATCAGGAGAAAGGAGCTCAATCCGTCCAACTCATCAGATGCTCATGTGATGGAGCATCGCGGACGGAATAAAGGAAGAACTTTCCAATAAGGCGACAAGTCCATGGGGAGATCGAAGTCCCAGAATTGGAAGAGCTTCACTTGCTATTATTGTGGCAAGACAGGCCACGAGAAGAACAAGTGCAGGAAGTTCAAAAGCGACACGGCGCAAGGTAAGGTTGCTAAGGGAGAGCAGAACAGTGAGCCAAGCACTACTTCCGTTACAACCATGGATGAACCCTACCTCTTTTCAGATAGCGGGTTCCATCAACCTCACTTGTCTGGACTCAGACTGGGTGGTAGATTTTGGTACCTCATTTCATCTTACTTCGCAAATTGATTTCTTTTTATCATGTAAAAATGGTGACTATGGTCTTATACGAATGGAAAATAATGAGTCATCTAGAATTGTGGACATTGGAGATGTTTGGTTGCAAATTATGCAGGTTTCAAGTTACTACTGAAGGATGTCAGACATGTTCCCGACATTCAACTGAACCTGATTTCAGTTGGGATTCTTGATGATGAAGGTTATACTTCTCATTTCTCTGATGGGAAGATGAAACTCTCGAAGGGTTCTTGCTAGTTGTTAAGGAAAAGAAGGAAAGGACGTTGTACTCAACGCAAGCAAGACTGATCAAAGAAGTTGTAAATGTTATTGAGAGATCCTCCTCGATCAAGCTCTGGCATAAGATGCTCGTTCACATCAGCGAAAAAAACTTACAGATTCTTACACATAAGCAACTCTTATCTGACGTGAAAGGTATTCCTCTAAAGCCTTGTGTTGATTGCATAGTTGAAAAACAACACAAAGTATCATTTCTTTCTTCCCCTCCACATAAAAGAAAGAATATACTCGATCTTGTGCATATAGACGTCTGTTTTATGATAGAGAGATCTCTAGGTGGTACATACTATTTTGTTACCTTTATAGATGACCATTTTAGAAAGGTTTGGATATGTGCCTTGAAAACTAAAGATTAGGTACTAGACATGTTCAAGGGTTCCATGCTAGAGTGAAAAGACAAACTGGAAGGAAACTCAAGTGTGTAAGAGCAAACAATGGTGACGAGTATAGAGGTCCGTTCGAGGAATACTGCAGGAAACGCGACATCAGACTTGAAAAGACGATTCCTAAGACACCTCAAAAGAATGGAGTCGCAGAGAGAATGAACAGAACCATCTCAGAGAAGATCCGCCCTATGCTCTCTCATGCGAAACTCCCTAAATCGTTTTGAGGAGAGACGCTGCTGACAGCTGCTTACTTGATCAACCATTGTCCTTCAAGTCCTTTGAATGGTGATATTCCAAAAAGGATATGGAGAGGAAGAGACGTGTCCTGTCAGCACTTGAAGGTGTTTGGATGCAGAGCATTGTGCACATCCCCAAGGATGAACGCTCTAAGGTTGATGGTAAAACGAAACAGTGTATATTTTTTGGCTATCCTAGTTAAGACTTTGGTTTCAGGTTATGGGATCTAATAGCAAGAAAACTCATCCGAAGCAGAGATGTTATCTTCTTCAAAGATCAGACCATTGAGGACATTGAGAAGCCAAGAAAGTCCAGAGTCCGAGAAGATGTCCCAATGAACTTGGATCCACTTTCTTCTCCGACACTGGAAGTCCAAGGGGGAGATATACAGGATGATCTCAGTGATGAAGAAGCTGGTGTTGATGTTGATGGCCCAGAACCATTAGACCCGTAGGAAGAACCAGCTCCAATACAACCACCAACAGAACAAGGGACGCGACACTCTACGAGAGAATGCAAACCATCCACAAGGTATCTTGATACAGAGTATATGATGCTGACTGATGGGGGAGAACCAAAGAGTTACAGATTCACGTAGTGATTGATGGTCACAAGTCATGCAAGAAGAGATGCAATCCATGCATGAGAATCACACATTCGAGCTAGTGAAATTGCCTAAGGACAAGCGCGCACTAAAGAATCGATGGGTCTACCGCTTAAAGACCGAAGATAAAAGCTCATAACCATGCTATGAGGCTTGGTTGGTTATGAAAGGGTTCAGTCAGAAAAAAAGTATTGACTTTGATGAAATTTTCTTCCTGATTGTTAAAATGTCTTCTATCAGAGTTGTGCTAGGATTATCAGCCAACATGAATCTCGAAATCGAGCAACTTGTTGTAAAGACAGCTTTCCTCCACGGTGATTTAGAGGAGAAGATATACATGAAGTAGCTTGAAGGGTTTCAGGTCGAAGAAAAGGAAAACCTCGTGTGTAGATTAAAAAAGAGCTTGTATGGTTTGAAATAGGCACCTCAACTGGTACCGTAAGTTTGAGTCCTTTATGATGAACAATGGGTACAAGAATATGTCATCAGTTTCTTACGTCTTCATTTAGAAGTTTGTCGATGGTAACTTCATTATCCTACTGTTCTATGTTGATGGTATGTTGATTGTCGGGCAGGATACTAAGAAGATCGCTGCTTTGAAAAAAGCTCTTGTCAAATCCTTTTCGATGAAGGATTTGGGTCCCGCTAGACAGATCCTTGGTATACAGATCTCCAATGATAGAAAGAATAGGAAGCTGTGGTTATCACAGGAACGATACATTGAGAAGGTATTGGAAAGGTTCGACATAAATAAGTCCACATCAGTTAACGCTCCACTTGTAGGTCACTTCAAATTAACAACGAAGCAGTGTCCCTCAAGTGAGATAGAAAAGCAGGAGATGCAGAAATTCCATATGCTTCAACTATTGACAGTTTGATGTATGCTATGATATGTACTAGACCAGATATTGCCTCTGCAATTAGAATTGTGAGCAGATTCCTTTCAAATCCAGGGAAAGAGCATTGGGCAGTAATTAAATGGATTCTGAGATATCTTAGAGGTACGTCTAAACTATATTTATGCTACGGTCAAGGAAAACCTGTATTAGATGGTTATACAGATAGAGATATGACCAAAAACACAGATTCTCGAAAATATATCTCGGGTTATATGACAACCTTCGCAGGGGGAGCAGTGTCATGGCAGTCAAAGCTACAGAAGTGCGTTGCTTTATCTACTACAGAGGCAAAGTATATCGCAGCCACTGAAGCTATCAAGGAAGTGCTATAGATGAAGAACTTCTTGCTAGAATTGGGATTACAACAAGACAGGTATTAGGATAATCAAAGTGTTATTCACTTAACCAAGAATCCGACCTTTCATTCGAAGTCGAAACACATTGATGTGAGATATCATTGGATTCGTGATGCACTAGATCAAAAGTGATTTCAGCATGAGAAAATTCAAACTGACGACAACGGATCAGATATGACGATGAAGACCTTATCTATGTAGAAATTTAATTTCTGCAGACAAATAGCGAATATGACGATGGTCCTCACCAATCGAGAGGGAGAGACTTGTTAGTGTGAATGGGTTCTCTCGAGTGGGGCCCACACCTAATAATATAGCAAAAGAAAAAAAAAAGAAAAAAATGGGGAAAAGCTTGTGAATTTGGTAAAAGTCAACTTTCATGAGAAACAAAAACATGGATCACACCGTATTTATTGCATTGATTTTATGTATCCATACCTCTCATGATCATGAAGGAAATCGGTGATCACTTTGACTGTACACTTGTAAACTCACATTCACCAAAATATGTTCAGTTGTCTCGGGGGCCTTATCACAAAGCGAACATTTATCGTTCAATGACATATCTCTACGCCTTAGGTTCACCCTTATAGGTAAACGATCAGCACACACTCTCCAAATGAAAGCCCGAACTCGCCGAGGAAGGGAGGGGAGGGTTCCATTTTCCACAATTTCTTCCACATGTCAGGAGCAGCATTTGATGATAGATCAACCAAAAATCTGATAAGGAAAGCTTCCTTATAGGCGCTCTTAACAGAAAATATTCCCGAGTTTTCATTATTCCATGCTCACCAATCATCGCGACTTGCAAAACCAATCGGGGTCTTCAAGATCGCCTCAGCCACTTCCTGAGTGAAGCAGGATCTAACCAGGACTTGCCATGTTCGAGGCGAACCATCAAGCAACATATCTACTGTACCATTCATCGATAGATGTCCGCCTTTGAAGGGAACTCTGGAAGCTGGTAATTCGCCTACCAATTGGTCTCTGAAAATACGGATACTCTTTCCAAAACCTACGCACCTGATCAAACCAACCTCCAAGAGGGATCTCGCTGAAAGAATGCTTCTCTATAAACAGGACGGGTTTGACCCGAGGGATGCTTCCAGCAGTGAAGACCTGGGGTAGATCTGGGGATAGAGTTGTAGATGCACTGAACTGTTCGTGAACGGTTTAAGTTTGAGTCGATAAAAGTTCGATTCGAGAATGAAAACGAACTCAACTCGACTCTATTTTTTGAGTTTGAAGAGTTCGACTGAGAAGTTCGTGAACGTTCATGAACAGTTCGAGTTCAATCGAGAAATTCATGAACTCTTTATTTATTTATAATAGTAAATTTTTAAATTGTACCTTTTCAATCCCATTTATTTATTACAATTACAAAATTAAAAATTTTAAGAATATTAAAAGATTTAATTATATAAAATATAAGTCAACGAGTCCTAACAAACTAATTTTTTTTGTTTCTAAATGAGTTTATCTTTTAAAAACCTCTTCGAAAGGATCACAATTTGGAAAAGACAAAGTACCAAAAACAATTCAATCCGGAAGTTACAGAAAGTGCAGCTATTTTGATACATCGACAGTTTTTGGTGTTTATATGCAAGCAAGTAGTACTATCTTTTGAAATCTTCGTAATCGATGTTTTTTTATTATAATTTCAACAGTTTTTTTTATGCAATGACATGTTGGCATTGATACAATTAAATATATTGATGTTTTTGTTGTAATTAATATCTAATGTTATTTGTTAATGATCGATTTTAATTTATCAAAATTTCATACTAATTTTATGGATATAAGTTGTTCGATTCGGGTTCGTCTCGAATTCGACTTGACTCATTACTCGATAAATTACTCGATGAGAGGTTCGGTACTCGACAAACATAAACTCGAACTCGATTTTTTTACCCCATGTTCGAGTTTGACTAATGTTCGACTCGAAATGAATAGTAAGTGTTCGAGATCGAGTTCGTAAAAACTCGACTCGGTTCGATTCATTTACAGCTCTACTCGAAAAAAATACCTGGCTTTTGAATAAGGATGTCGCCAGTGAATGGCGCTGGAAGACGAACCTTTAGAATTATTTTGTCAGTAGTGCATCATTTAAACATCCAAACTCCTTAAAATCGAGTCCTTCAAAAGATTTTGGACAGCAAAAACGGGACCACGACATCCAATGTATCTTATTTCTCCCCTCCTTCGATCCCTACTAAAACCTATTACATACTCGATGGAGGTCATGTACTACCCCCTTATGATAATCGAAAGCACGAAATGATATAGACGGGGATAGCCTGAAGTAATAACGGTTTTGATGAGAACTTCCTTCCCATCATTGACAAATGCTTGCCTTCCCATCTCTGTAAAACCTATCACATTCGATCTTTTATCCTAGTAAACATAATTTTTTTTTTATCGCCCACTGAACGTTGGCAGACCCAAATGCTTTCCTAACTCCATCTCCTCGCGAAGTCCCAAAGCCATACAAAAGGATCCTCGCAGCTGATAGGGTGTGTTTGGACTAAAACAAACCAGACTTTTCGCGATTAATCTTCTACCCTGACGATGCTTCGTAGACCTCAAATATTCAAGCCAGTTCTCTTGCTTTCTCTGCCCGCGTCTTACCCAACACCAAGTTGTCATCAGCGAACAATAAATGATTGACGCAAGGTGCACCTCGACAAACAGTGAAAAAATATTATTAAACACTAATGAAATAAATCTATTACCTAATTATTTTAATCTTATGCCAATGATATATTTTTCTTACATAGTTAAGAAAAAATCAAACCTTTTTAAAATATTTATTAAATAGTGAAAAAATCGAAATTTTTTATTTATTTTGAAACTAAGCGAGTACTAATTAGATAACCAAACTATATTAATTATTAGTGATCATAAATATTCATAATTATAATAATGGGGAAATAAAATGAAATGGCAAATGTCAATCACTTCAATAATCTGTATAAATTATTTCTTTTTTTTATCATTTATAAGATTTAAAAATTTATACTATTCAACACATATCTTGTGAAATTTCTTATTTTCTTTTAGTAATGTAACATAATTACATCATTGATCATGATTTGAAGTAAACAACTAATAACTTTTTATCATTATCAATACTTCAAGAGAATTTTATTGAAAAAAACATTCCTCGATGTAAATAAAAGTTCATCGCAACATATACGTTTGATTCTTGTCTTATGAATAAATTGAAACAATAAGAGTGAGTGAGAGGTTATTAATTTTCGAACCAACTCCAGTTGGTCACACATCATATTTTACAGCATATTTTTTTTTATCAATCTTAATTTATTCGTAGCATATTTATTTTTTTCTTATTTTATAATCAATTTATATTATTATAATCAAATTATCTTATTATCTTCTTCCTCCTCTTTTCTCATTCTCTCTTGAACCTCACTTATGTCTTATTGTCACTAAAAAAATATATCTTCTTCATCAAATTTTATAAAACATCAACACTATTAAATCAAATAATTATAATTAAAATAAAACAAAAATAGTACAATCAAGGGAATATATTTTAGTTTCACGAGCAAGAGTCTCGGATCCAATTCGATATGATAACAGAGTCGGATTTCATGATCTCGAACTACCCAACCAACAGCAGGAACACGTCGATTAGCTTTCCCTCTACAATGAAAGATCTTTTACCCCTTGAAGTGATTGATCGATACCTTCTGCTTCGTGATTTGATTTCTTCCCCTCCCCACACACACACACACACGCTTCGAATAATTTCAAACCCACCAAAGAATCATTACTCTCCTCGAAAAAAACCCCATACATTCCAAACACCCCCCCCTCCAAAAAAAACCTCTGCCACACCCAAAACCCTACCTTTTCCCGTCCCTTCCCCTTCCCCTCACGCGACCAACATGCCACGCGCCCACAGCTACCACCGCCAAGCCTTCTCAGACCGGCTGGACCGGGCCGAAACCCAAGACCTTCTCCTCCTCCACCTGTCAGACCCAACAACCTTCCACATCCTCGGCTCGACCCACAACGTCTACAAAGTCACCCTCTCCTCCACACCAAGCTGCTCCTGCCCGGACCCCTTCACTCCCTGCAAGCACATCCTGTTCGTCCTTGTCCGCCTCCTCAACGTCCGCCGCCACAACCCCCTCCTACGTAAAACCACGCTCACTCCTAATGAGGTCGATTATCTGCGCTCCCTCCCTGTGGATGAGTGTGGTACGGTTGCAGGTGACAGACTCCGGTACGCGTTTTACGAGGGATGGGGGCGGAGGAGGAATGAGGGGACGAGTGTGGTCGGGGAGGCGGGGAGAGGGGACTGTGTGGTGTGTTTCGAGGCGGTGGAGAGGGGAGAGAGGGTGGTGAGGTGCCAGAAATGTGGGAATGAGCTTCACGAGAAGTGTTTTGAGGACTGGAGGAGGTGTCAGAGACGGAGGGCGGTCACATGTGTGTTTTGTCGGGCTGTGTGGCCGGTTCAGACGCGGGAGGGGGAGTATCTGAATCTGGGTGCGTTTGTTGATCATGTGGAGGATGATGATGACGGCGACGATGACGAGGTTGAAGCGGACGAGGTTGGTGATCGTGGTTATGATGAGTATGAAGACAACGAGTACGTGTTTGAAGACAGGGACGAGGATGGGGATTGTCACGATTGATCTGTGTGTTCGGATGTGTAGTGTAGAATAACGTGTGTAATGTATCGTGTTTAGTCTAGCTTCGTAATGTCGATAGCAGTAGGGAAGTCAAGTGGTCGTTGATGTTGGCGAAATCAGGAAATGTAAGGATTGAACCATGGCATGCACTCAGGATTGAACATATTAATGAATCAGGGACAGATAAAAACAAGAAATCCAAATCGATGTTCCAAAGAACCTGTAGTGCGATTGCATCAGATTAAACTGATAAGATACTGGCAGTACTAGGAGCATCTAACATACGGAACTTCATATAATGCAGATTAGACAGGAAGGAATACATGGAGGCAAGAACCATAAAAAACTGATTCCAGCATACCAGCTTTGTCAAAAGGTAGACGGAGCATCTTCTGCGGCATGTAGTGAAAATGGACAATAGTTGAGCACTTTTTGTGCACATCATATAAGAATGGAGGGAGATAAGCTGCCATGAGCTCAATGATCAATCATACACCTGCAAAGCAGTTAAAGAGCTCGATGGCTTCCGCGGGTGCATGGAGACATCCTCTCGATGGTATATTATCTTTACCCTTCACAATGAGCAGAGGTTGAAGTGTTCTGTTTCATGTTAAATAGTTGTAGTTTGACTTTGAGTACCTAGGAGTTGGGTTCAAAATATTTAGTACAATAGTGAAGCAGCTGATGTCTCCTGATTTGAGCTGACTTGTAACTAGGAGTAGCCTGCAATCAAACCAGATCTTATGAGGACTGGTATTGAGCTACATATGGTGTGGACTCCAAAAAGAATATTTAGCTTAGCGTATGAAACCATATGGTCTATAGAAGCTATATTTCCTTAAGATTTCTCCAGGATCTCAGGAGACATGCCGTATCGATCCATGAGGCGTTTATCGACCTCGGCGTTAATCCAAGAGACTGGACATACCTCTATGTCGTCGGAGCCCTGAAGAACCATGCGCGCTCTGTACACGGAATCCCGCATACGCACATCCAACTTGACCTCCCAAGTTGCACGAACTTGGGAGTCTAAGGAGGAATCCCAAGAAAACAAAGTCTGCAATTGAAAAATAAATATTACGAACTAGGAGGATTAATAAAATAACAAAACCTAAACCCTAAATTATCAAAGAATTGAACTTAAGCACATATCCGAAAATATCCGAACATACGATCCCGATAAACCGTAGGGACCTCTCCGAAATTCATCCATGGCTCCTCATAGAAAGCCTGGAATAAAGCCACTGCTCCTCTGACAACATCACCATGATGAAACCTACAAATTATTTTGATGTGCGCTTTGATATTAGAAGACATTGGATAATATGAAATACGCTTATGAGTATTGCAACATCGAAAAATTTATACCAATGTGTGTCAGGATGCAGGGGACTGTTAGGATCTGGATGCGTTCGCTGAGATCCACGCGATCGTCTAGTCGAGGACTGTCCACTGGTAGATACCCGTGGAGATGGCTAAGATGCCTCCTCAGATTCTTGAATCATAACATCGAGTCCTGGGACTGACGCCATGATGTCAAATTGAGATGTTGGGTCAGTTGCCCGTGAAGTGATCTCATTGTCAGGATCGGAATATCTATCCTGGCTCCTCCCTCCACGAGATCCTGAGCCTCCACGTGAGGCTCCACGTCTCCCTCTAGATCCAGAAGAAGAAG
>JAOVYX010020858.1:0-45564 GCA_035668315.1 Drosera spatulata | reverse complement strand
CTTAGAGGAATGTACAGAAAAAGTAGGCTCCTTTTAACAATCCAGCAACTACCATCCAGCAATTACTATCCAGCAACTATCCTGTCATGTATAGCAAGGCCTTGGCATGCTGAGTTATGAATTTCGATACCGAATTATAGGTGTACCACCAGGTGAACAACCCGCCCCAAGATGTCATTATCTAAAGCATGAACCTGACCTATTGATCAGACACTCTTCAAAAAAACGTCTTGGTCATAAGTTTAATTCTCAATCAAAACCACATCATGGTAATCATGTACATCAAGACACTCTAAACAAAAGTCTTCTCAGATATAGGTAATACAGTTTTTTG
The DNA here is from genome assembly GCA_035668315.1 of Drosera spatulata. Classification (NCBI taxonomy): domain Eukaryota; kingdom Viridiplantae; phylum Streptophyta; class Magnoliopsida; order Caryophyllales; family Droseraceae; genus Drosera; species Drosera spatulata. The sequence continues at coordinate 45,230 of JAOVYX010020858.1, read as the reverse complement.
TTTTCACCATCTCATCCTGGCCATGTTTCGTCACCTAAAGTAACAACTAACAAGTTCACCCCAAAACCGATTTCATTTTGTTTCTACAATTGATCAAATTCGAAACAAGTCGCAACCATTCCTCAACCTTTCCCAATCGGTTCTTCCCATTCCTGATCTCTCTATACCTTTCTATCATCCCGCTTCTTCATTTTTCATTCCACAGGTTAATATCAAACGCGTCCCTTAATAAACATTACACAAATGTGCTCGCTAGGGAAATGACTCCATATTGCACAAGCAATTCTTCTAATGTAAACAAGATCAGAGTCCATTGCTACACGATCGCCTATAAATCCATCACAAACTACTCCAAGAACATTTCAATCGAACAGATCACACAACAAATCGACACATAAACCCGAAACAACGATGCCGAATTCCAAACCGATAAACAGAAACCAAGAAATGAAACAACCTTGGAGTGATTAGTTGAGAAGCCTTCTCGTTCATCCTATCGCATCAAACAACTTCAACCTCCTCGAAATCGGAGAAGCCGGCGATGCAATGAAGGGGAGGATAAGAAGTTGAAGGGTTTCGAATTGCGACGATTCCATGGTTGAAGTTTCTCTCTCTAGTTGTCGGGAACTTACTCTTCTTGCTTTGAACCTCCGAATATGAGAAGGACATCATAAAATACGGTAGGTTTCTACATCAACAAAAAAAAAAAAAAAAAAAAAAAAAGTAGCTATATGTTAAAGCACTTGTATTAGATCATGTAAAATAAAAAAAAAATAGAGAGATTTATCATAAAATTATAACTTTTTAATAATAATTATAATTATATACACAAGAAAAAATAATTCCAAAAAATTATAATTCATCCATCATATCTAATCCTTTGCACTATCCTCAACTCTCAATCCCTTATCATTATCCCATCTTCGTCGGAATTTTCATCGGAATCCGCAACGTCATCAGAATCCCGAAATGTTGTCGAAATCTTCGTCATGTGTCCGGACAAAATGAAATAAAACGTTTGGACAAAATAAAATAGAGCGTGTGAATAAAAATGAAATAGAGCACATTGTCGTCACAACAGACAAGACGAAGATGCTAGTCAGTCAAGTTGACAAAGTCATGGTGGTTCTCAGGTACAACTCTAACACTGTAAGGTTAGATAAGGTGCTACACATGTCAGGAATGAAAAAGAATCTGTTGTCAGTTTCATAACTCACATCAGATGGGAATTATGTTGTTTTTGGACCATCCGATGTGAAGGTCTATCGCAACTAGAAACCGTTAAATCCATCAACACTGGAGGGACTACAACTTGAGTCTATCTACGTGATGTCTACTCAAAATACATACGTAGATAAGACAAGGAAGAATGAAACCCCCCACCTACGGCATGTATGCTTAGGTCATGTCAACTATCATAAACTGAAGCTTATGATAAAGAAGTCAGCACTCAAAAGTCTTCCCAAACTAGAAGTTCGGGATGGCATTATATGTGCTGGTTGTCAATATGGTAGAACACATCAATTACCATTTGAGGATTCCAAGTCCAAAGCTAAGGTGCCTGTAGAGTTATGTTTGATCCAGTAAAGAATCCATCAATAAATGGTTATCGTTTAATGATCACTTTTATTTATGATCATTCAAGCCACATATGGGTTTACTTCATGAAAGAGAAGTTAGAAGCTTTATTGAAGTTTAAGTTTTTCAAAGAAGAAGCTGAAAAGGAGCTGAACCTGAAGATCCAGTGCCTACGCACCGATAATGGAGCAGAATACACCTCAAGAGAGTTCATAGCATACCTTTAACAATACAGAGTACGTCGATAGCTGACATATCCTAATACTACACAGTAAAATTATAACGCCCCAATTTTCAAGTCCTTTTCTGAAAACCCTCGTGGCATTACTGCCGCTAAGGTCCTACAAACCCTAACCAGACAATTCAACTTAATACGGTTTAGAATAAATCCAAATGAAAATACACTTAAAGCATCATCAAACTAGATCCACAAGTTTACTTATTTATTACATATTAAAGCTGTAGAGACGTAGAAATATTGTCCTAAGTATTAATATTACAAACAAGATCAAAGCTTAGTCAAAATCCTTCCTCAAGTTTTGCACCTGAAAAGATGAAAATCAAGAAATAGAAAAAAAAAAAGCAACGTCGTGAGGTATACGAGCTCAGTAACGTGCCGTCCCCCTTTTCAGGGGAAGCACAAAAAGAAAAGAAGAGAAAACAATCTGTCCTGAAACCACAACAAATCAGTCATGTAATTAACATTCATGACAGACCACAAATACCCTCTTGTTAACACTGTGACCTTGGCTAAACATGATAATCCGTAGCTTCTTCTAGAAGCTTAAAGTTCGGGGTCACTCGAAACAGGGGATCAACCTGTGACGACGCCCAAGGGTCTCCTGCAGCGAGATACTCCATAACTTGACAACCTCACAGGGTTGTCTACACGTATAAGATGATTAGTCGCAACTACTCATCCCTGTACAATTTAACCTGACTTCTTTCCGAAGTCACAGTGTAACAACTCAGTAGGATTAACAAACTCGGAGTTTAACCCCACCTCTCATGATTTCATTCATACTTTGCATTTTCAATCTTTAACATGACATCATTTATAGGATTAATTTATATTAACCTTAACCTCTTATTCATTATCGTGTGTCAAACCTTTTATTCAACCTTGTCAAACCTTGGCTAAACATGATAATCCGTAGCTTCTTCTAGAAGCTTAAAGTTCGGGGTCACTCGAAACAGGGGATCAACCTGTGACGACGCCCAAGGGTCTCCTGCAGCGAGATACTCCATAACTTGACAACCTCACAGGGTTGTCTACACGTATAAGATGATTAGTCGCAACTACTCATCCCTGTACAATTTAACCTGACTTCTTTCCGAAGTCACAGTGTAACAACTCAGTAGGATTAACAAACTCGGAGTTTAACCCCACCTCTCATGAATTCATTCATACTTTGCATTTTCAATCTTTAACATGACATCATTTATAGGATTAATTTATATTAACCTTAACCTTTTATTCATTATCGTGTGTCAAACCTTGTAAACCTTCCACTTGTCTTTATCACATTCATATATATATCGTACAGGGTTAACGGAGAAAAACCTACACAAACCCTAGCATTAGGATAATCAGGGTGTAATACCCCAAGAAAATACTTAAATGGTTTGATAGTACTACCTATACCAACAAGGTGCACCTTCTTTTTTGGTAGCCTATCACTTTAGAACTCCGTAGTTAAGCGTGCTTAACGTGGAGGAATGTTGGGATGGGTGACCTCCTGGGAAGTTTTCCAGGGTGCGTGCGAGTGACGCCAAAACGCACTGAAAAAACTAGTGTTGGTCTGAGGGGCCAGTTGTCAGCCTGACGAGCGATTCTTGGTGACGACCCGGTAGCAAAGATGGTGGAGGCGTTACATTATGGTATCAGAGCAACCCTGCGACCGCGTGCTGGACTTGTGGTGTAACGTTCCGAGAACCGCTCGTCAGGCTGACAACTGGCCCCACAGACCAACACTAGTTATTTCAGTGCGCTTTAGCCTCACTTGCGCATACCCTGAGAAACTTCCCAGGAGGTCACCCATCCCAGAATTGCTCCACGTTAAGCACGCTTAACTGCGGATTTCTAAAGGGATGGGCTACCGAAAAGGAAGGTGCACCTTGTTGGTATAGGTAGTACTATCAAACCATTTAAGCATTTTCTTGGGGTATTACATACACCCCAACTTAAAGAACGCAACGTCCTCGTTGCAACTTCAAGCACCACACACAGCCCCAGAACCTTCCCCCGCTAGGCGGCTGACCTGGACCTCTTGTCCACAGGTCCAGCACGCGATCGCAGGGTTGCTCTGATACCATACTGTAACGCCCCGGCCAAATCCTTGCTACCGGGTCGTCACCCACAGACCAACACTAGTCCTTTCAGTGCGCTTTGGCCTCACTCGCCAGGCTGACAACTGGCCCCACAGATCAACACTAGTCTTTTCAATGCGCTTTGGTCTCACTCGCGCACATCCTGAGAAAGTTCCCAGAAGGTCATCCATCCCAGAATTGCTCCACGTTAAGCATGCTTAACTGCGGAGTTCTAAAGTGATGGGTTACCGAAAAGGAAGGTGCACCTTGTAGGTATAGCTAGTAATATCAAACCATTTAAGCATTTTCTTGGGGTATTACATGTGGACAAGAGGTTCAGGTCAGCCGCTTAGCGGGGGAAGGTTCTGGGATTGTGTGTCGTGCTTAAAGTCGCAACGAGGACGTTGCATTCTTTAAGTGGGGATGTATGTAATACCCCAAGGAAATGCTTAAATGGTTTGATAGTACTATCTATACCAATAAGGTGCACCTTCCTTTTCGATAGCCCATCACTTTAAGACTCCGTAGTTAAGCGTGCTTAATGTGGAGTAATGTTGGGATGAGTGACCTCCTGGAAAGTTTTTCAGGGTGTGCGCGAGTGAGGCCAAAACGCACTGAAAGGACTATTGTTGGTTTGTGAGGCCAGCTGTCAGCCTGACGAGTGGTTCTTGGTGACGACCTGGTAGTAAGGATTTGGCCGGGGCGTTATAGTAAATAACATTTATATTGTGAAAATGTCTAATGTTTAGGACAATGGCTCACACCACGGATGCAATAACTCGATCTGAGGGCTCGTCAGAGTCACACCACCCCTCGGTGGCATATGCACAACCCTAGAATCCTGCAGTACAGGAAAGAATTAACATCTTTTCCGTCGGGAATAAGGAATTCCTCAGGCTGAGGAGAGGAGCAGTGGAACCTGTTGAGCCCGATTCCGTCAGTTCCACGCACACCGCCCAAACCGGTATATCGGAGGTGACGATCCAACTGTTCTTGAGAACTGGATCGGTGACCTCGAGAAGTTTTTCAACCTAATCGCCTGTCCAGAGAACATGAAGGCTCACTTCGGGATATACTACCTCGAGGGTGATGCAATAACTCGATCTGAGGGCTCGTCAGAGTCACACCACCCCTCGGTGGCATGTGCACAAGTCTAGAATCCTGCAGTACAGGAAAGAATTAACATCTTTTCCGTCGGGAATCACGAACTCCTCAGGCTGAGGAGAGGAGCAGCGGAACCTGAGCCCGATTCCGTCAGTTCCACGCACACCGCCCAAACCGGTATACCGGAGGTGACGATCCATTTGTTCTTGAGAACTGGATCGGTGACCTCGACAAGTTTTTCAACCTCATCGCCTGTCCAGAGAACATGAAGGCTCACTTCGGGATATACTACCTCGAGGGTGATGCTAACAACTGGTGGAGCACGGTCGCAGAGCGTGCAGAACTTTCTACCTTTGGCTGGGAGGAGTTCAAAGAGCTGATCTGCGATAAGTTCTACCCAGAGTCCCTGAGGGACGAAATACGGGATGAGTTTACAACTTTGATTCAAGGAAAGAGAAGCATTGCTGAGTACGTTTCAAGGTTTGCAATACTATTGTGGTTCGTGCCTTCATTCTACAGTAAGGAGGCCGAGAAGAAGAGGAAGTTTTTGAAAGGTCTCAGCTGGAGGCTGAGAAACAACCTGATGAGTCATACCTTTGTTTTCTACCAATAAATATACGACAAGGCTATGAACCTGGAGCGATCTTACAACAAGAAGGACGCGGTCTTTGCTGAGAAGAAGCGCAAGCGGGACGACGCCAAGACGGGCAAGTCCGGTGGTTTCCGACATCCTGATGCACCCTAGAGGAACTACCAGGGTGGACCTTCAGCAAGCTCAGTAAGCGTGGCACAGGGAGGTGGAAACCAGTCGGGGCGCTCTACCAATCCACAGTTCGGACAGCGAAGCGGTCAGGGACCAACCCAGAGGGGATGACCCAGTAACCGAAACCAGACCACGGCTGAGATGGTCAGCTACAATTGTGACAAGACAGGACATATCTCCCGAAAATGTCAAGCTGACCCGGTAACCTGCGTCACCTGCGGGAGAAAGGGTCACAGAAGCCAGTTTTGCTTCCAGGGAGGCAACCGGACGAGGAACGCAACGGAGGGGCCTGCAGTCACAGGTCAGTCCGGAGCGCAAGCGTCGAGACTGGCTGGGAACCATCCCAGATCCCCACCAGGAAGGGTGTATTCAATGAATCCCCATGAGACGCAGCAAGGTGGAGCTGCTGTGACCGGTGCGTTACAGTATGGTGTCAGAGCAACCCTGCGACCTCGTGCTGGACTTGTGGACAAGAGGTTCAAGTCAGCCGCCTAGTGGGGGAAGGTTCTGGGGTTGTGTGTCGTGCTTGAAGTCGCAACGAGGACGTTGCATTCTTTAAGTGGGGGTGGATGTAATACCCCAAGGAAATGCTTAAATGGTTTGATAGTACTACCCATACCAACAAAGTGTATATTCCTTTTCGGTAGCCCATCACTTTAGAACTCCGTAGTTAAGCGTGCTTAACGTGGAGTAATGCTGGGATGGGTGATCTCTTGGGAAGTTTTCCAGGGTGTGCGCGAGTGAGGCCAAAGCGCACTGAAAGGATTAATGTTGGTCTGTGGGGTCAGTTGTCAGCGTGACGAGCGGTTCTTAGTGACGACCCGGTAGCAAGGATTTGACCGGGGCGTTACACAGGGTTAGGTTACCATGAACTGCGATAAGCTTCAAGTGCCACCATATAATCATACAATAACACGAAAATGCAAACATAACACAGCACAACATCACACAGCGCACAGGGCAAAATTACTCATCACGCGTTAATATACAACTAGTATATTAACATTTATCGCCATCCAAATCAGAAATCTAAACGTTATCTTGTATGGGAGTCCCGGGTTGTTTATTTTATATCAAAGGAAAAACAGTTTGCATCTCACTTCCTGCACAGTATAAGTACGATACGTTCGTTACAACATATTTCTTTCATATATTTCATTATTTCTACGGTATTCATGTGTATTATACGTCCATAAATACGTCTACTACATCATTACGTATTTTTATTTACATTCTGCTATTTTCACGTATCTACGTATATCGCACAAATACGTAAACTTCTACGTACTTTTATTCAACTTTGTATTCTTGGCCTTTTATACAATCAAACATGTATTTTCCTATAATTTCTTGTCCAAATACTGTATTTTAGTAGACATAATACGGCTTGATACGACACATAAATACATTGAAAAATAATTTCCTGGACTGGCTGAGAGGCATCGCGGCCGCCACAATTCTTGTCGCGGCCGTGACTGAATTCAGGCAGTGCACTGACAGGTTTTTCAAATTTTCAAACCTAACTTCGAACGCGCATAAATTTCTCGTTTCTTAACCAAATTGAGTGATTCTTGATTCATTAGAAACCTCAAGAAGTCCTATACAACTTTATTTCAAGACTCATTTGCTAAATCAACCTCTAACTGGGATAAAAATACGTTCTAATGTCAAACATCAAAGCTGTCCAAGAACGGATACGGACTGATTTATTGGTTTTTGCGTTTTACCCTACCAATTCAATCTCAAATGATTTAAAACTTCATAAAAATAATATTTAGTTAGTTCTTGTCATGTTTATCCAGTTTTGGGCTTGTTTGATACATAAAATCTTAGGTTTCGGGGTCTTACGAGCATAACTCGTCTTTTGATTCAAATAACACGTTTTTTCGTCCGTGACCTGCTTTTCATGTTATTTTCCTTGTTGTTTGATCACATATAATTGGTTAAGAGTTGAAAAAAGAAGTGGCATAGCTCACCCTCTCGTTGAAACAGTTTTGAGCCCGGTTTATCTTGGTTTGCTTTCTTTGGCGTGAAAAACACCCCTCTTGTTGCTTTGATGGTTCGAACGCCTTCTCCTCCTCTCCTTCTTCCTTCCAGCAACTACCACAGCCTCGTCCCGAGCTGTTGTGATCCTTAAGAGCTTGGTTCCGTTGTAACCCGAGCTTACCCTATAAGAACCAAGAAGAAGAAAGAAGAAGGTGAGGGATGGTGTGAGGAGACGGGAGAAAATATGCTAATGGTACTTCCCCGGGATCCCCTTGGTGATGAGAATAGGTGGAGGAGTGAGTGAAAGGTAGTGGGGAAGGTGGTTGTCGTGGTGGGTTAGGCGAGAACCTGAGATAAAATAAGGGAGGAGTGGAGATGGTAGGAGAAGTGGTGGGAGAAAAGGAGGGAAAGAAGGTGGGTAGTTTAAAAAAAAAAAAAAAACATCCCCGTTCCGTTTAATTGAACGACCAGTTAATCCCACATCTTGCATATTCTTCGCTCAAACTTTAGCACCACGTTCGAAAATCATGTTATTGATTAACATATAATTTTTCAAATTTTTCCGCGACAAAAAGTTATCCCAACTTCGTCACAAGTTTTAATGTTACGAATGTAACGTTACGTCTCAAAACTTTGAAACGAGATTCGTTTCTTACTTTTAATTTATTATAAAAGAGAAAATGCATATTTTCGTTACGTTTATTAATTTTCGAACTATTATTTGATCATAATTTTTATATTTATTTGATCGTAATTTTCTGGGACTTTACAAAAATAGAGTTGCGAAAGGAGGAACCGACACCTGACGGAGACTTGTCGGAGTATGTTACATATTAAGAACGTGCCAACTCAATTTTGGGCCGAGTGCATCAAGACTGTAACACATGTGATCAATAGGTTACCCCAGATGAATCTTGAATTCGTCTTCCCATTCGAGAAGCTCTATAACCTAAAGCCTACGGTGAGCCATTTCAAAGTATTTGACTGTGTCTACTATGTGTTTGTATCATATCATCTTCCAAGCAAGTTCAATACGAAGGCGATTCGATGCATCTTTGTTGGTAACCAATGGAAGGGTTGGATTCCTTGCGATCCAAACACGGGTCGATGCCATAACTCGAGAAACGTGATATTTGATGAGGCTTCATCCTAGTGGTCCCTATAATCCGTGGCACTATCAGATACAAAGGAGTTTGAAGTGGAGGTTCAAGAAAGGTTTGAAAAACAACTAGAAGTTGATGATGATGATCAGAAGACTCCAAGTACAGTAAAACAATAATTTTTTCAAGAAGAGTCCCTGAAAAAGTGAAGTGCGCATGATAACCGAAGAAGACAGGATGACACAATATGAGAAGATCGTGTATGTTGAAGATCCTCCCCAAGGATTTCGAAGGACGGGTAGAATCCAAAAACTAAACCCAAAATATGCTAATGCTGCTTTGGTTGAAGACGATATGCCAAGGGAGCCGAGCACTTACCACGAACCTTCACGAGAAGCATAATGAAAGAAGGCAATGTAAGAAGAAATAGATGCCTTAAACCAGAATGAGACTTGGGATCTCGTACCAAAACCAGAAGGTGTACAACCTATCTCATGCAAGTGGGTTTACAAGATCAAGACTCGTCCAGACAGATCCATCGACAGATACAAAGCTCGCTGGTGGCTCGATGATTCTCACAAAAGTACGGCCTAGATTGTGATAGACATTCAGTCTGGTTGTCAAGATCACCATTGTTCGTGTTATTTTGACACTAGCAGCAAACAAGTCACGGAGGCGCTGACAGATGGATGTGAAGAACGCTTTCTTATATGGTGACCTCGATCGGGAGATCTACATAGATCAACCTCAAGGGTTCGAGAGCAAGGTCAGTCCCAACTATGTCTGCAAGCTTAAGAAAGCGCTCTATGGTTTGAAGCAAACACCAAGAACATGGTATGGCAATATAGCACAGTTCCTAATGTAAAGTGGATATTCTGTTGCACCAGCCGATTCAAACCTATTTATAAATACTCAAGATGACAAGATTATAACAACCCTGGTCTATGTTAATGATCTCATTATCACTCGAGATGACAATGATGAGATACACAAAACTAAAAGCAATCTTTCGGTCCGATTTTAGATGAAGGAGGTTGGTGAGCTGAACCACTTCCTTGGTCTTGAAGTGTAAAGAACTAAGGAAGGGTTGTTCCTTGGTCAACAAAAGTATGCCAAGGATCTACTTCAGAAGTATGGGATGGTCGATTGCAAGCCAGTGTCAACACCAACGGAGGTTCATCTCATGTTATGCTCTATAAAAGAGAAGGATCTTGAAGATGGTATCATGTACATGCAACCTGTAGGTAGTTTAATCTACCTAACTCTTTCAAGACTAACATTTCATATGCCGTTGACGTGGTTAGCCAATTCATGAAGAGTCTGAAGAAATCTCACTTGGATAGCAGTTCGTTGAATTCTGAGATATATGAAAGGAACTGTTGACTATGATCTCTTATATAAGAAAGGAGGCAATAGTCAATATGATACACGTTGATCCATCTCGGTATACGTGTTCAGCCTTGAATCATGTGTTATCTCTTGGAGCAGCAAGAGACAACCTACTCTGTCACTCACTAGTACTGAAGCCGAATATCATGTAGAGACAATCTCCGTCCCATAATACATACAACACTTTTATTTTTGGATTGTTTCAATTTATTTGTAATCTTTTCTCTTAGTCAATGTTTAATGTGAGTAAAAAAATAATCACTTTAATCATATTTTGTTACAGTACAGCCACTATCTTTTCTCACAATAATCTCAGTGCCCCTTAAAAATATTCTTTTATCATCAAATTTTACAAAAATTCAACACATATAAATTCTCGTATCGGATCTAATGGTTGAAAATATTATGAGACGAAGAAATTATATTTTGTCTTACTCCATCCGTCATAATAAAAATATAACATTACACCATCACTGAACACGTTGGCATAAAATCGCATCAAAGTCGCACACAGTTTTATGCATCTAATGTCGCATTTCATGATAAAAGACACTGGAACAGGAACACATTGAACGAAAAAATGTAGTCATCTCCAAACTTCATCCACACTGATCAATACAAAGAGGTATCAAAATTTTCACTACAAGAAAAAAACACCTGACATCAATAGTACCTAAAATACTGAGTCCACCGAACAGAATTTCCTCTTACTGTCTCTCTTTCGTCTTTTATTTTACACACACAAAAATACAAAGAAACAATGTCCTAACCTGTCGAAACAATGAAAAATAAACTGGTACAATTACGACACTGCACATCTATTCTTCTCACCTTTCTCGACTCAGCCTCTATATAAGCATAACCTTGACATGTCGACAGCCCGAACATTCCTGGGTTCCTCCTCCATTAGGAAGCTATTTGAAACCCGACACAGGCACCGATCAAGTATTGAACAGGATCGTGATACATAGGGATTGACAAAAATGCATCAGAAGATCATAGGCAATCCCAATAACTGCAGGAAGAACCTGCAAGCGACTCCCGAGAAAATCCACCGTGTCGGCTCACCTCTTCCGTACCTGTTTCCTCACCTTGATGACTCTACGTCCTGATTTATCATTGTCACCACTAGCTCCCAAAGAAAAGCTCCCAGGAGTTGCTTCTAAACTTCCTGAAGGCTGGAATGGAGACACGTTTTGAGTAGGCACTTGATGGGGTGGCTGTCCACCAAACTGGAAGGGGTTTGCTGCCGGGGAAGGTATCGGCTGACCACCAAACTGGAATGGGTTTGCTGCCGGGGAAGGTGTCGGCTGACCACCAAACTGGAATGGGTTTGTTGTAACGGAAGGCGTCGGCTGACCACCAAACTGGAAGGGGTTTGTCGTCGGGGAAGGTGTCCGCTGACCACCAAACTGGAAGGGGTTTGTTGTCGAGGATGGGGTCGGCCGACCACCAAACTGGAAGGGGTTTGATGTTGGGGGAGGTGTTGCACCGAACATCAACCCAATTGAAGGAGCAGCAGCCATTGGCGACTGGCCAAAAGCAGGCACCGCTGGGGCAGACGCTGTCACGGAATCCTCAGCCATGCTGTCATCCATGTTAATTTGATCATTGTTATTGCTAGAGGGGTTCAAACCGAATGAAAAGACAGAGTTCGTGCTTCCGATTGATGGTTGTGATGGAGCTACCGGAGAAGGACCAGCAGCAAACGAGAAAATGGGACTTAATGAAGCTCCGGTGGTGGTAAAAGCCATTGAAGCATTACTGTTGGCAGAAGAAGAGGCGGAACCAGTAGCTGCAAAAGAGAAAGGTGATGGTGCAGAGTTGGTTGTGGAGGTGAAGAGTGAAGATGATGTAGATTGCCAAGAACCTGAGCTCATAGCAGCAGTGGTTGAAGATGACTCTACAGCAGTAGATCCAGAAACATTGCTGGTAGCAGGAGCAGAGACGGAATTCATGGCTCCAAATGTAAAAACTGGCAGCGCAGAGTCGACTGTTGAAGCAAAGAGCGGAGTTTCAGAAGATTTCAAAGAACTCGAGCTCATTGCCGCGGTTGTTGAAGAGGACTCCACAGAGGTAGATCCAGAAACAGATCTGGAACTGAATGGATTGAGCACAGGCATAGATGAAGCGACATTCGCTGATGCAGATGCATTGAATCCAAAAAGGCCGTTACCTTCACCGGAAGTCACAGAAGACGGAAAACTGGAAGGAATAATCCTTTGACTTCCAAAGCCTGTTTCCTTCGGCTTGAACCCTGGCTCAGTTGATTCTGTACCAGAAACGGCAGATGCCTGAGAAGCAGAAGCAGCAGGGGGATCTGCCGTTCCAAATTTGAAAGTAGAAGCATCCATCGAAGGCGTGGACGATGTTATGGACAAACTATTACTGCTAACGGCAACTTTTGGGCTGGCATCATTGATCGCAATGGCAGTTGTTGTAGCCACACCGTCAGCAACAGTTGCCGTAGCGGACTGGGTAAAGCCATTGGAGAAGCTCTGTTTTGTTGAATCGTTTGAAAATAATACCGGAGATATTGCTGACATGGTTTTAGAACCTGAGCCAACACTTCCATTACTCACAGTTGGACTACCGATTGGTACCGTAAAAGAGAAACTGCTGGCAGCTAATCCAGTGGCAGAAGATGAACGCACGATTTTCTCCTCCCCTGATACCTTCACTGCATCTTTATTTTCATTTTTGTCAGGTAGAGGGAATGTAGGTGCGGCACCAGGTGAATTCGTAACAGGAGCAATGCTGCAAATAGTCGATATAACAAGGATAAGGATAAAACAAAACATTCTGCCAGAACATAAGCATAAATTCTTATTGGGGGGAAAACCAAAGCCAGTAAAAAACCATTATTCAGGTATATATACTGGAAAAATGTATAAATGTTCAATTACCTGTACTAAGCTTCCAACAAGAACAAAAACATTCCGTCTCGAAAGGATGCAAATATGAAACATCATGTAGAACTCATCATGAAAGAGTATGCAAGCGAATTATTTCCGGAGCCTGGCCTTTTTTTTTTCCCATCTTATCATATGGTTCATGAATGGATAAGAATGTAAAGCATGGACTAGTTCGGCAAAATAGCCACATCACCTGATCCTACATCATAACATGAAAACAAAACCTATCGACAAAATATGGCCTTGATCGATTATTCGAGAGCCGAGACTTCAATTAGATTTTATGCTCTCAGAATTTGAAACATATAAAAGCAAGAATATTCCAGAATAAATCTAAATCCTTACGGAGACATGCGGCAATTAATTTTGAATAGGATCACAATTAAAAAGACAAGGCATAGACAACCACTAATGTTGCCTCGGCCATTGGATATAACTGCGCAATAAGCACGCATCCTCAAGGCTCCTTAAAGTATGATATTTGTTAATTATTTGTTAATTATCTTATCCTAATAACAGAAAAAATAGTAAACATAAGAAGGGAAATAAAAGGACATTGGCACAGCAAGATCAGAGAGAAAACCGTTGACAATGTCGCCATCCAATTAAAGTAGTGCAAGAGATGATTCAGATGACAAAGATGGAGGACTCAAAACAGAGTCATTCTAAGAGACACCATGAAAAAGTAATTAATACCTGGCTGAAAGCACGGTTTGTGTGTCCTTTGAATCAGAAGATTCAGAAGGTAAAGATGGTGCAGACAATGATGATGGAGGCATCATGTCGGAACTCTTTGGAGGAAGGCCAAAGGCAGGACCTGCTGTGTTCGAGTGCTGAGCCAAGAATGATTCGCTGGATCCAGATGTTCGAGACACTATTGTTGACTTTCCGGTGACAGAAAATGCTGGAGAAGAAACAGGAGCAGTTGAGAATTTAAAATCAGAAGTATTTTCAGCCGCAGATGCCTTATCATCCTTGCGCTCTGGTTCCTTGTTCTGCTTTGACTCTGCAGCTGATGGTGGTGTTGGTTCCAATATCAATGGATTCTTCGAAACACTCACTACTTCATCCAAAAGAGGAGCATTTGGAACATCAAGAACTTTTCGCTTTGAAGCAAGGACCTCTGAGCTTACATTAGTATCATCCTTTTTCCACTCATTCAATGAAGCAGACACATTCCCATTTGAATGCACATCATCCTCCAGATCGAAATCCTTCAATAAAAATGAAAATGTTTCATAAAAACAATAAGACTAAGTAATCCAAGATGCTTGTATTAATGAATCACAGCCAACGATCAACAGGGAAGTAGATAACCTGAAACAAAAAGAGCCAGCAGCCTTACCTCAGGGGCACTCATCTGAAAAGCTCGCCTCATTTTAGGAAACTCATCAAACTTTATAGCTGCAGTATCTTTAGCAACGAGAGAATTCAATGGTGCTTTGTTTGATGGTCCAGCTTCTGAAGAAATTCCAGGAGCCACTTGGCACAATGAAACTGTAGGACCTTTAGAACCATTCTCGCTGACGTCATCTACTTTTTTAGAAGTGGGAATCGAAATATCGGTAACGCCATTTGAAGCATCAGATTTGCCATTATTCAATTGCACAGTCTGCAAAAGTTTAGATGAATCTACAGTCTCCAAACTCCTACGAGCCTGTCCATGTAACATATCAGGCGTCAGTTTGATGGGTGACTTGCCAGCAGCAATGCTTAAGTTCCTTCCTTTAGGTGTCTCCTTGGGGGATATTTTGTCAAGTTGCTGGAGTATCCTTTGGCCCATCTCAATTGATTTTGAAGGAGTATACTTGGAATTCTGATTCATTTTCTTGTCCATCCCCACGGCCACTGAATTTGATGAAGAAGGACCCTCTCGACTCTGAACCATAGGCAGGGGTATTACAGCAGATGCCACTTCAGGACCCCAGGCAGTATGGGAATTGCTAGAAAACGGCAGGGCTATGCTTCTAGAAGGAATTAGATTGGGCTTTTGGCGGATGGGGCGAATGGGGCCGATATCATTGTCTAGAACAGAACTTCTCCGCTTGAGAACCTGAAATTAAATCCACAATAAGGAATAACAATAAAGAGATCACGGATGCAGGGGCGGGAGTCGATTCAGATTTAATGTGTGACAGTAAACAGAATAGAAATTCCATTTGTCCAAAGTCGATCGAATGGAAAGATAATTACAGATTTCTTCGGCTCGTTAAATTGGGAATTGTCAGGAGCATTTCGGAGCAATGAGGACGAAGATGGCCCAGCTTCAATAGCAGTCCCACTTCCCTGTGCCATTAACAATAAGTTTTCTTTCAAAAACAAATACAAGAATAAGGAAAAGAAAATTCACAGTGCTCAACCAATATAGGACAAACCTTGTACGACAGAATTGGTTGAGAAAGGGAATAAGATGGGGGTGACATGGAATATATTGCAGATTTGACTCGAGATCTCGACATCTCAAAACTGTTCTCATGATTGCTGAAAGCACTCGAGGGTTTTGAAGCGATAGATATTCCAGGTGATTGCAGCTGAAAATGTGAGCTAGAAAAGGGTGGATCTTCTGCACGTGAACGGATTTGCGAACCAGGTATGGAAGGAGATACCCTTGTAGACCTGCTAGCCATATATGCCTTCGCAAGATCAACAGGTGAAGCCATCTCTTCTTCTAGAACCTAGTAGAAAAGTGACAGACACATATCAAGAGACCACTCTCAGGCCTCAGCACTTAAAATCAGACAAGAGAACAAGAGATGGGATTAAAAAAGAAAATTTTTGAACATGCATTCAAAGTAGGAGTTGAGATAGCTGCAGTTAATACCTTATGCTTGAATCCATTCTCCAGAACAGGACCATTGATAATTCCAACGTCTTCAGAATGACTAGCATTATTCTCTTCATGAGTTGCCTCAGATCTTTCCTTAATAACCCCAATAAGATTCTCAGTTCTTCGTGAATGGAGCAATGCGGTTAAATGCTCAAGCTCGGATCTGCAACAAGTAGGCCAAACATTCCAATGAACAGCCGTTTTATAATAACAATCACCGGACCACCCACGCTATCACACAATTCCACAAAAATATTACCCTGGCAGGCCCTGACATACCAAAATAAAAAATAAAATATAAAAACAAAATCCCCCAGCAGTCACTTTCTATTATCTTTACTTTCGAGGTAGGAAAACAATTTTACGAGCATAACTAGTTGTGGCAAATGTTGCTGGGAATCCCTTACACGGAGCAACCCACCCCCTGCTAGTAGTGCTTTGTTCAGATAATCAAAAGACAAAACCTATGCAAACGTTAGGCCATCACAAATGAAAGAAAGACAAAAAAGAATATAAGCACCACCAACACCAATGAGAGTAACTTAATGACTACAAAGCTGGCTGGTGAAATTTAAAAGTAATCATGAGAATCACTAACATACAGATCACCACGGAAACAAGTCAAACAGGCATGGAAAGACCCTAGAAGGCTGCCGAACATGATATAAAACCCAACCGCTTTTGGGTTGGAAACTCAAGATAATCTGAACCATACAGTTCGCTTGCTCTCTCACTTGTTCTGTGTAAATCACACAAGCCAAAGCTTGCTTTGCAGAACTAGAAACTTGAAGGATTGTCAACCAAGCACTTCAGTTGTCTGGTCCCAGCAAATTGAGCAGAATGAGCTTGCATTTCCTTGTGTCTCTTTTGTAGTAACAAGTAGAACTGGAATGATACTCATCCAGGCCCTCCACAAGGAACGCATAGCTGGCTCACCAGTCTACATAAAATGACATGATAGGCGATCCCCGGAGGCGCCTGGCTGATAATACCAGTATCCGTAGAGCAAGGACTGCAAGGCAGGCACTCCCATGGACAAGTACATAACGCAAGGATGTCCACCTAAATAGTTTATATTTTAGGCATCCGGTTAACAGAAATTTGAAATAAACCTACAGTAATGTTCAGCTTTATAATAAATGGAGTCCCTAATTTCATAATATGGCACCAAAAGCAGCATGCAACAAAGTTGTTAAAGAATGAGCATTTGCCTGGTAAAGTTCTTCTGCCTCAATAACTTCTCAAGTTCCGCTATCCCGTCCCCATTAGTAGAAGCTCTGAGACTCCTATCATAACCAGCTTGTTCTTCTGCCAGATGATTAACCTCCTAAACAGAAACCACATACAACTGTAAGAACATGTTTCAAGAAAAAGAGAAAAGTAACCCCTGGGATGCTAGGGGATTGTGAAAGTAGTTTTCCATGCCAAAAAATATATAAGGAACAACTGCTAAAGATGTTGATGTAATATGAAGAAATCGGCAAACGGATAAGCAATTTCTGAGAAAAATACACAGATCATTACTATATCTAGCAAAAAAAAAAAATTCTTGGTGAGGTCTTCATGCAGCATGTCATACTCACACATGCAGATAAATACTGCAGACAACCAATTAGGGACAACAAGACAAACAGAATGACACTGCAATTCATTGAACAAGATGCTAAGTTTTCATATAAGAAGAATCAGATGTTAAGCTGACAAAAGAAGGTAAGCTGACAAACAATCAGAAACTAAAGCATACTCCAGCCAGCGGACAGAACTTCGTATTGATCATAGAGAAATAGTGTCAGGGTCACCCCATAAACAAAAGAGAATATAATTAGGCTTACATTTGATGCAACAACCAGCTTTCTGTCTCTTCCTTCTTCGTTCGCACCTGGCCACGTAGTAAGAGACCATCAGACACTAATCAAAAAAATTAGACACTAGTGCAGCAAACATTAGAATTTACCGAAGTAAAAGAAATGAACTGTTTATGGAGTAGTTGATCATTATAACAGCTTCAACAAGAAATGCACACACCTTATTTTTAACACTGAAAAAAACAGTCCTACTTCACATAAGCTCCACAGCTAGATTTCCCTAAACCACCAAAGCAATTACAAGCGACATATCCCCTTCGCCTTACACATATCTACAACCATCTACTCATGCGTAAATCCTCCACAGACTAATGTGAAGAAGTCCAAGTATCAACTTCCGCCTAAGCTGTAATCATTTTGCAGATTACAAACCAATTCGATTACTCACATTTCCAACAATTACATAGCCTTTACACTAATCCTCATAACCCTATCACAAAAACAACGAAAGTCACAAGCTCCTCCTACAACGTCACATCTTCCCCAAATAAAAATTCACCAAATCCAACCCCAAATCACTCTCATTTCCTCACCAATTTAACAAAGCCCGCTATTTCGCCCCAAGCACACAGTATTTCACACTAAAATGCGAAACAACAGTTTCTCTCCGTGCTCACCAAATTACTTCCATTTCATCACCAATTTACCAACATAAAAAAACCAACACTCCAAACCCTAATCCCGCAACCTGAATACTCCCTCTGCTGCTGCTGCCCCTGCATCGCCGGAGGTCCGAGAAGCCGCTTCCTAAACACAGAAGCGAACAACCTATTTGCACCAGCAGCAATAACCTTCGAAGCCGGATCGACGATCCTCGACAACCACCCGCTGCTGCCGTTTCTCTGCGTGATTCGGAGACCACCACCACTCGGCGTCGGCGGCCGATCGTACGGCGTCCTCGCTTGGTGCCGTTTCTTCCGGAACTTCCCGCCCGCGCCGCCGTCGTACGCCGCCGCAGCCATGAGGGGAATTGAAGGTGGTGGAGCGATTTGGGGGCGGCGGCGTGAAATTAGGGTTCTGTTGGGGAGGAGAGAGAGAAAGGGGGTTTATTCGTTTTTTGATCCGGTTGTTTTGTTCGGCGGAAAATTTTGGGTTTGTTTGTTTTGCTCGGTTGGAGTCCGTTATACTACTGGGACGCTATTCATGGGAGTGTTTCGTCCAGGCCGTCATAAGAGATGAGGGGACCTCGTATGTTGTTGAGACTTTGCCCTCGTGGCTCGAGCAAGATGTCTTGACGCTCGTCTAGGTCCGTCGCGTTCGTTCTCTATGCATTTGGTGCCATTCATATCGGGGACCCCTTACGTTAAGATTTTGTCCTTATGGCTCGAGCAAAATCCCTCGATGCTCGTCGAGTTTGATAGGTGAGTTCGATCGGTTCGTTCGACATTGGTTTTAAAGTTGGTCAACATCTGTTTTAAACTCAACAAATCTTTCAGCTGTTTTTTAGATATAATAATATAAATTTATTTTCTCAATCTTTTTAAAATAATTATATTCATATTTCGCATAACTTTATATTACATATAATATATAATATAATTCATTTATTATAACAAAATAAGAACAAATATCATCAAAAAGTTTTCAATATTATCATAAGCAATTTTTATTTTTTTCAAACCTTTTTAATCAGCATTTCTTCTTTCTTTTCATTTTTTTATGAAGAAAAAGTAAAACACGACATGATCATTAAACAATTCACTTCAATGTTAAAAAAAAAAAGCAAGATTAATCAAATGAATTTCACTTAATTTAGGTATAAAAAAGACTAGGTATAAAAAAACTAAATTAGCTTTATATATATATAAATAGATTTTATATTTAGAGAGGTGTTTGTCAATCATTTTTAGCACAACTTTTAGAATTTTAAATTTTGAATAAGATAAGGTCATTCCAAGTTGCTTATTTGACGGAATATTTTCCCTCTTAAATTTACACATTACCCAATCTTCCATAACGAAAAATATTTTTTTTGAAAAATAACTGTCATTTTTTCAAAGCATATAAAAAACTGTCATTTTTTCCAATATCTCTCCCAACTCTGACATTAATAAGCACTTAATTTACCAAAACACTTGAAAAGACTTATTTTTAACTTTAAGCTATTATTTACCTAACGTTAAGGTGCGTCTTTTAATTTCACAATCAACCGCTTCTTATGATTATCGGACATAAGCATTTTTAAGCATCCTCGTTCCACCCAACCAAACGGACTTAGAAATATACCTAAGTTTAAAAAAAGCACTATAAATTTCGTTTTATTTTTTTATAGGTATCACTCTGCAAATCAAATCTAATTTTCACATTGGTTAATATTATCCTCTTAACCGAAACAACCCACGAGTTATTTTGTATACGTCATCATCTCCTCCTTTTTCCCAAAACCAACTTCATTTTTACATCTCTGTCATCTCCACGTCTCGCCATGCCCACTCCTCCTCTGTATCTCGTTCTCTCTTCATCTTCGACAATTTTATTTTATATAGACATCATGTTCCCGTCATCTCCCTCTCCCTTTCCCCCAATCTCCTGTCCTCCATCGTCGACCTTGTGTCGAGTAGGGCGTATTCCAGGTGACGGACCACGGGGTTTCGGTGCAATTGATGGAGAGGCGAAATGTGTAGGGAGTGGTTCAAGGGCATCGAGGTGGAGGAGAAGCTGAGGTATAAGTGTGAGGAGGAAAGGGCAGCGACAGAGGGGTATGAGACGAGGATGTTGGTTAAGGAAAGTAAAGGGATGGTGAAGGCACTGAGAAGGTATTGGATTGGAGGGATTAGTTCGATCATCATACGTGGCGATCATCATAAGGGAAGGGGCGAAGGGATTCGGGACATTCTTGAAATAAATGTTGGTCATTAAGCCATTTAGGTTCTAATTTGAAGGCGATTATGAACTTGAGGGCTTTGGGGCTAGGATTCAGACGTATTGTCAGGTTCTGAATCCTGTATTTGGTGCACATTTGTTTATTAGGACGACGATGATGGGCATGTATGGGAATATGGTTGTTTAGGGGATGTCCGGAAGGTGTTCGATGAAATGTCTTAAAGGAATGTGGTTGTTTGGAATATTATGTTGACTGCTTGTTTTAGAGTGGCAAATGTTGGGGACATGAGTGTTCTGTTTGATGGGATGCAGCTTAAGGATCTTATGTACTTCGAAAGCATTGCTGTTGTTGTACTGGATTTGGAACTTATATTTTTGGAACAAACCGTTGTGACTACTACATTATATAGTAGGTGTAGCAACTTTCTCTTCGTGTTTGATGGCCACAACCCTACTCTTTCCTCCTCTCCCTCCTCGTTCCAGACTCCAACCTCCATCCATCTTCATCTCATCTCGTCGTCCTCTTCATTGGGTCATGTTTTTGGAGTTGATATTGAAACTGTTTTGTTGAAACTTAGACGGGTTGATATTGAGGTAGATGTTTCCTTTTGGATGAAACTTAGACATGGATGAAACTGATTTGTTGAATCGCAGGACGGGTTGTTTGAATCTGTGTACTTTATGTTTCAATTTAAGTACTACATCTTAATATATTTTGCATTTTTTTGTTTTGTCCTGTACTATTTTTTTTTTTTGAAACGTCAAACGGGTTATTAATTGAATACCGCATCTTGTTTTAGTCCTATCCTTCAGAAATTCTTTTGTCAACCTATTATATGTAATAGTTTGTGTCTCAATGCAATGTTAATTTGATATTACAAAGTAGTTTGATGTATTTGTAATGTTGATCAAAACTTACATGAGGTTATTTGAACTTACAAATCAAAACCTTGGTTCAAATGTGAATATCATGAACAATTTCAGTCTTGAAAATCTTACTAAAGAGCAACAAATGTGAAGATATGTGACTTTATAATATGACAAATTGATCATGATTCAAGACATACATTGACAATTTTTGTCATAGAACTTACCAAATACCAACAAATGTGAAGATGTATCTTGTAGGGTTGATGTGTGAGGTTGACAAAGTTGATGTGTAAGGTGTATTGGCGTTGTCGCTTACATGATGTAATTTTCCTAATTGATCTACTTGTTTGGGTTTGTTCTCGAATCTGGTTCTTGGAGAATCGTGGTTGTTTGGGTTTGTAATCAGTTTTGATTAATGCAAGTACTCTTTTTTAAATCATGATGCAAACTGATAGTTCTATACTATATATTGAGAAGTGCAATGAAACCATTGTATATTACATCTACTGATCAATGTACTATAATGTAGTAAGGTTCTTTATTATTGTAGTAAGGTTCCGCATTACTGCGTAGTCTCTAAACAACTTTACTGTTAACCTAACAAGCGTTATTGCAGTAATGTTCCGCATATTAAGACTTTTAATATCATAACAAGTCACAACGCTATCAACATAGTAGATAAAATCAATAAATATAGATAATATTATTGTAAAATCCGAAAAAATTAAGATAATTTATTTTCTTAATTATTAACAAAAATAACTTATTATTGAACATCGTAATTTATTCAACGGAGATATAAAATATATTTTTCGAATTATGACGAAAATATATTAATTATGGATAAATTAAAATGGACACGAGATTTAACTCGATGAAATAAAGAATAAGAAATCTGATACAAGGACAATAAACACAGTTTTGCTTGATACTAAAAGTGAAGAAATCAATTAAATTTTACTTGCATTATATCTACAAGTAAATTTTCACAATCATGCGACCGAGGATAAGTAGGAGAAGGATTTAGTAAAATTTCATCGAATTAAATAAAAAAATATTGTGTGATAAACTCTTAATTAGTACTTGCTCTATCATATTTACTTTGTAACATACTGTCCTCGTGTATATGGCGATATAAGTTTTGACTCAAGTTAAGAGACGATTAATTTTTTATTATTGTATTTGCAAAATTATCAGGAAAGATAATTTAAGTTGCGTATTTCAAACTTGGGATATGTATGATTTAGGATTTAAATTGATTAAAGCATATAGATATCAACATATCTGTCACAACAATTATTAGCTTGCTAGATTAAGTATGGGTTCGACTCACTTTTTAATTTTAAGATCTTACAACTAAAGATTACTGAAGCTGTATTGGCACCATTTTTCAAACTAAAAACAAAAATACACAAACCAAAACAGATTACTTATTTTCATAAACATGTTGTTTTGACTTTTAATTCAAGCAAAAGCGTTGAACTTGTCTGAGATATAACCATCAGCACCAGACATTGTTTATGAAATTGTTTAAGAAGGCATAAAGGAGATACAAAAATAGAGATCAAATTTATAAAGGTTTGTTGGACTCCAACAATTATAGTTCATAGTAAAATATATGCTTTGCCTTCTGGTCTAATCGTACGAAATGAAAAGTATACAACTAACTGAAACTAAACTGATTCAATTGTGTACCACTTATGTAACGACCCAACCTATAAAAGGTTCTAGGTCAAGGAATTTTCTTTATTAACTTACCATCCCACGATTTTAGAATAGTAACTGCATCGGAGGAAGAAGATGACAATTCCATACAAACATGTATTAAAAATATAAAAGTAATTTAAAGGTTATAACATCCCAAAACAAAAGATGTTCTGGTAACGTTCCAAAATATTGCATCTTAACAAGTTCAACAAGTTAATTTAAAAACATGAACTTGAAGGTTCAAGGTACGACACCCACATTACTGCGTTTTTAGCTCTTGTTCGTGTTCTCCCTTGAATAAACGTTCATATTTGTAACGCCCCGAAATTCGGCATGTCCGGCACGTGACGTTATGCCGTCATAGACCCAGTTCATGACAAGGCCAATCAAACCAAACGGGTTTGTAGGTATAGAAGTTAAGGAAGCTACCTAAACAATACAAGTCATAATTTCAAATAATAATATGCAATCCCGATTACATTATAATGTCTTATCGCCTACAAGTGATTTCCAACAAACACTTATTACATTTTGGACAATGAAATAAATATTTATGTGCATAACATCTCACTCTAGCGCTTCAGCATTGCTTGGTGATGGATCTACAAATAAAACACATAACCGTGAGCTAAAAGCTCAGCAACCAAAGTCTATGTATTCGATTTGTACGGTACTCCCCCGACTATGGCGATCGATGAGTACCTGTAAAATATTTTCTAATAGCCGTAGAAAATTATGAACGCCATATCAGACCATACACATATTAAAAGAATAGACGCCATTATTCTCTTTCATATTTTTTTCACTTTCTTAACCAACGCAACTCCGTGTCCTAATATGAATGACAGAACTCAATGAAGACAGAAATGAAGAGAGATTTTAGAGGCTTAGATGCTGACCTGGGCCAAATTCTCAGTCACATATCATTTTCCAAAATCATTTGAAAACTCATTGTCTTTTATGAAAATGTTTCTATTTTTCATAAATACTACGCATGATTTGAGTTTGCAACCCAAATTCACTACGTCTCTTGCGCGTAATTCGGTTTATTAAACCCTCACTTACATGCCAAAGGTCCCCCTGCAGAGGGCAGCCTTTCCCCAATCGGCCGATACCCTGGCCTACGACTTATTGTCGTTGCGCATATAAAGAGAACCTCACTTGTTCTCTTAACATTTGACCCAGTCATGTCTAGTTTGAACACTCTTAGAGTCAATGACTTGATTCCAAAGGACCCACTATACGACCTCATCGACGACAACGGACTTGTTCGGTTAACTTTGCTTCGTTATTATATTTGTTGTATTGTTCCGTAAATCTCGATTCTTTGCTTAATGCAATATATAACACATATTTCAGAGTATAGATAGCATAAGAAACTTGTACATTCACATACAACGCATTTAACATTTCAATCACGCCCTAACATAAATCCTAGGAAAATCAATCCCAAAACCCCACATCACATGTCAAACATATAAAACAATCATTCCCGATCACGATCCTAATGTCAAGGTTATTCTTACAACCCGAATCCCCCATGTATATTTAGTTCTTTTAGTGCATGAATCCCGTGATCAAGATCAATTCATCGTTTCACCACACTAAACATGCACACATATAACGAAGTTCATCCGTGGTATTTAGGGATCATAATGACCATTATTTTACGTCCGCATGTTTCCATGCATAAATATTATTGAAACCCTAGTTTCGTTATCGTATAAATTCCATAATTAAGTATATTTCCTCATATCGCACATTAAGCATACACATATTCAAAGTAATACGTTCATGACATTTTAAAATCATTATTAACATTAAATAGTGTCTTCTAACCTAATGCATGCACCCATGCATAAATTATTGAAACCCTAGTTTCGTTATCGTCTCAACGCATGTATTAAGCAAACAAGTATATCAGTGCCCTCCTGTCGAAATCCTTTACATCATAATTATCATAACACATCATATTGGTGAAATAATACGCATGATATGGATCGAGAGGGGTTAGGTTATCTTTGAAGCGTGATTAACCCTAGTTTTACTTAGGGTTAAAGAAACTCTTAGAAACCCTAGAACCTTTGACACCCAAAGTCGTCGTCTCGCTATCCTGCTTTTCTTCACTATCATGTCCCCACCGCCGTCACTGCCGGTGGCCGAAATGTGGTCGGAATATGGCCGGAACGTCGCCGGAAAAGCTTCGTTAAGCCGTCTTAAAGCTTGTTTACGTACCAACTTCGACACCCATTACACCCGATGTTATCAAAACACATCGTCTTGCTCTGTCATACTTTTTCACCACTGTCCGTCGGACTTTGGCCGGAATTTGGCAGGAAGTTGGCCGGAAAAACTCGTTAAGGCATTTCAAGGTCCGTTTACGTCCAAATCTCGGAACCCAAGGCACCCGACACCACCAAGGCACCTCACCTTACTCTGGAACTCTCTGTCATTGCTCACCACCGGACTTCAGCCGGAAGTTGGCCGGAAAACTCCCTTGGAGTTTTTTTCTGACTTGTGCGTGTCATCCTCGCGCAAGGGCCATGCTAATCTTCTCTGTATAGTTCCAGCTATATCAAGTGCTCCCTGGTGATCGTCGGAGAGGTGGCAGCGATGTCCCAGACGATGGCGACGTGAGGACGACGAGGCGAGCAAAAGGAACCGCGCACCGGCTGTCCTTCATCGTTGCGATCATGATGGCTGTCACCTAGATCCTCCGGTTGCTTGGAAGAGCTAATGACGTAACATGGCAGTCGTCGAAGGTCCAAAGATGATGATCATGGCAACGACGAAGGAGTGGCGGTGTCGACAAGGCAGCGCGAAGGTGCGGCTCGAAGGCGCGTTTTCTTTTTCCTTGCTGTGCGATCCTTCTCCGGCATTTAAAGATGATAACGGGGTGGTTGGTGAGGTGCTGGTGGCGGTGGGTGACGTGTGGTGGCGGTTGGTGGCATGGTGGATGGTGTCGTGGTGTGTGGAGTGGCGTGTGGGTGCGGATATTTGGTGAGGAAGAAAGGCAAAAGATAGTGGCGGGAAGGGGTTTTTAAAAATATTTGATCCCTCGTTATATTTTTGTCAGTCTGTTTTTATCTCAATTTCGTAATATTAATCTTCCGTTAATTAATTTGTGTCGATTTAATAGTACCAAAAACATTAATATCGTATTCCTTTTAACGATATAACTTTCTGGGATTAAAACCGTTACCCCTAACGCGCAATATTCTTAACGTTATAACTTTGCATTTTAACATAACGTTAACATTACTTATTCGCTAGTTTTGTTCGCGCATTATAACGTTATCTATTCGTTATATTTATTTGTTCGATATTTCATCATCCGTTACGTTATAATATAATAACGTTGTTAATTCGTTCGTTATGTATATTCATACGATCATAACGTCTCTCGATAATTAATCTTTATCGATTTAATTATCCCAAATATTTCATAATAATGTTTCGTTTAATTATCTCAAATTTTCAAACTTAAACTTGTGTCTCAAATGCATAATAACTTTAACGATGCAACGTTCATCGTTCGTAAATTTTATTTTCGCATTCATTGTATACGCTTCGTACGTATATTTTTAATTCAATATATGTTTCTTAAAATTCGATAAATTTTTGGGTTATTACACATAGCGTGGAAACTAGGGAATTTGATATAGCTAGATGTCGACGATAGAGGAATAAAAATAAAGAGAATTTGCGTTAGGTAGGGTGAGGTACTTTGAGGTCAACGGTAATACGTCCCCCATTATTTATAGGCCGTCTTTGTCTTCGCATTATCCAAGTTCCTTAATCCAAATAGCCATAGGAGAACCTGAGCTAGCTAACCTAAGTCGGTAGCTAAAGTTCGAGAAAGAATCCTCTGGTATGTGGGGCGATGATTGCTCTGATGAAAACATGGATTCCTTTCAGCTATGAAAGGGTTCTGCATTTTTGTTTCAGGTGCGACATCATTGGACATAAGGTCAATGACTGCTCAATAGAACCAATGGGGAGTACGGATGAGGAACAACATCTAGTGGAGAACTTTCAGTATGGTGTTTAATTACGTGCATCCCAACCAAGAAGACAAGGGGGTGGATTTGTTCAGTTCGTGATAGTCTCCGGCCACAATCACAGAAAGATCCGCAGTGTTTCTCATGGACAAACGGAAGCTTCGGCACCAGCGTGGACGACGTACTCACGGCTACGGTAACGGATGAATCAGAAGGAAATATCTATAAGGAAAGCTACGAGATTATCGCAGATTGCGAGGAATTAACGGGGACAGCTGAATATTATTTCCATGCTGGAAGAAATATGGAGCAAATCAAGGGCGCACTTGCAGATTTTCAAAAAGGAGCTGATGGGCCAAGTTCTTTAGTAGAAAGGCTAGGTGAAGAGCTAGATGGGGTTTCTTTGAAAAGCCCAATTAATAAAAAGGAAGGGATGGAGCAGGCCCAACATGGGTAGGTAAAGGGAGGCCTATTGAAAGCAAATAAGGAGGACTTGGCAGAGGTGGCAGAGAAGCCCATGGAAATTCAGGAGAGACCCAAATCACCCAACAGGGTCACTGGGCTCGCATAAAATAGAGCCGAAGATCAATGGGGCAGGGTTTTATTAATTCGACTATCGTGGGCTCCAAAAAAAAACCTAGACGACATAACCAATCTGCCGGAGAAGAGACAAAGAAAGAATGCGTTCTCCCCAGATGAAATCTTGCCGGATTCCGATCAACAAGCCGCTACCTTCCCTGAAGCAGCCGCGAGTAAAGATAGCAGTGTGGTGGAACTTCCGAGTAAAGATAGAAGAGGTGCGTCATGGAAGGCTTTGATTAACTTAGAGAAGGAGGAGAACTTGCCGTGGTTGTGTAGGGGGGACTTCAACGAAATACTAGTGAGCTCGGAAAAGCATGGTAATGGACCTGATTTCACAGGATGCCTTAGAGGCATGTGGCTTGATGGACTTAGGTTACACAGGACCTGATTTCACATGGGGAGGGAGAGTCCGAGGTGGGGAACAGGTGGTGGAGCGACTAGATAGGGTGGTCGCTAATGGACCATGGCTTGATAGTTTCCCAGAGGTAAGAGTATGTAATGTGGTAATGTCTTCTTCTGATCATTTGATGGTGACAGCAAGATGGGATGCAGGGCGTACATGGGTTTGATGTACAGGAACGGAGCCAAGGAAAATTTTCAGATATGAGAATAAGTGGCATAGTGATCCGAAGTGTGGTCGGATAGTATGGTTTGTATGGTCGTCGTTGATAGAAACGGAAACCCCAGATCCGGTGCCCGAAAGATCAAGAAGGTGGGGATTTCATTATCGAAATGGGGCAGACGGAAATTCCATGTCATGCGATTGAATATCCGAAAGAAAAGGGAGACGGTTGAAAGACTTCACCATCAACCTTTTAATGACAGGACGATGGATGAGATTGCTGCGGTAAAAACTGTATTAGACGATCTGCTAGATAGGGAGGAAGCCTATTCGGCGCAACGCTGGCTTAGAGAGGGTGACCGCAACACTGGCTTTTTCCACTCTCGTGCTAGTTGTCGAAGAAGGAGAAATGCTATCAAGAGTATAGAGAATGCGAAAAGGCGATGGACGACAGACATCTATCATATCCAAAGTGTGATTACTGGTTTCTATGAAGAGCTGTATACAACCCAGATTGCTCAAGATAGTGGCTTCCATTTCAGCAGATGGACAACTAGGATCTCAGACCCTGTGAAAGAAAAGCTTGACAAGGATTTCAGTGAAGGTGAAATCAAGATAGCTCTGTAGCAGATGGCGTCAAACAAAGCTCTGGGCCTTGATGGTCTCAACGCCCAATTTTATAAGTCTCATTGGAGTGCTGTTAGTCCAGACGTTAAGAAGTTGGTGCTAAGCCTATTACGAGGGGAGGAAGACTTCTCTCATATAAACCATGCAGTAGTGTATGTCATGGAGCACCTCAGATCAATTATTTACTCGCTGATGATAGCTTGTTGATGGGTCGAGCTAGCATAAATGAGGCACATGAACTAGGCCGTATCCAACAAGTGCATGAGGATGCCTCTGGTCAGAAAATTAATCGGGACAAGTCAACGATTTGCTTTAGCCCGCATACACAATGGCATGTTCGACAAGGTTTTGAAGCAATCTTGGGTGTAAAAGAGGGGAACGACTTGGGCATATACTTAGGAATGCCATTGGTTTGTGGGAGATCGAACAAGGTCCTTTTCTCGGGAGTAAAGGATCGTATGCGACGGGTTTTGCAAGGGTGGAATGGAAAACTTCTATCCTTGACGAGAAAGGAAGTACTCGTCAAAGCAGTCCTTGAGGCCATCCCGGTATGCATCATGTATGAGTCCTTGACAGGTTTTGCAAGGGATTGTCGAGGATCTTTAGTGTTTATCCAATCGTTCCCTATGGGGTTCGAACGAAAAACGGGAGAGGATATAGTGGAAGAGCTGGCCTGACTTATGCAAGCCGAAAGCACTCGGGGGACCGGGATTCAGGGAGTTTGGGTGCTTGAACGATGCACTGCTGGCTAAGCAGCTCTGGAGATTAATGCTTAGCCTCGTTCCCTTGCAGCCTCTTTACTGAAGGCAAAATACTACCCTACATCATCAGTTATAAAGGCACGTCTAGGCTCGAATCCATCCTATCTATGATGGAGTTTGTTGTCGGCAAGGTCACTACTGCTGACAGGGCTAATACGAAGACTAGGGAACGACAGAAATACACGAGTTTTATGGAGACCCATGGATCCATTCCCTCCCCCAGAATCAGATTCATTTCGAAGAAGGCGGCCTATCCAAAGAGACTACTGTGAATCAGCTCTTTAACCCAGAAATTAGAACTTGGAAATCCAACATGTTAAGATCGATTTTCTCGGCAGAAGTAGTAGAGGCCATCACCAAGGTCCTTATTGGCATCTCACAGCGAGACGATTGGTGGGCATGAAAATTCGAAGAAAATGGCACCTTTACTGTCAAAAGTGCTTATAAAGAGGCCTACCGTATTCGCTTTCTAGAATAGCCTCTAGACCCTACGAGGTTGTGTTTCTGGCGAAAGTTATGGCGACTTCAAGTTCCACCTAGGGTTCGCATTTTCTTATGGAGAGCGTGCAACAAGATACCGTCAACACGAGTGACCTTGAAAAAGCGAGGTATGGAACTGAATGAAGGACGCCCCATACCGTCAACGTCATGGATCCCAACCTGCTCGACTCATCCATCAGTTAGCAACCAAAGCAGGGCATGAATTTCTAATGGCCTATTCGAATAGCACAAAAGGAGGAGAGAAAAAGGAGACGAACAGAGGGATCAAATGGGTGAAACCACCGGAAGTTGTAACGAAGATCAATGTGGATGTGTGGACGAGAACTCCAGGGGTGACCAGTATAGGGATCATAGCAAGGAACCAGAGAGGAGCAGTGGTATTAGCCTCAGGGAGTAATATTCCGCAGGCACTTGAGCCAACGATGGGTGAAACCTTGGCACTCGATTAGGTCTGGAGATAGCAAGGTGGTCTGAGGGCGTGGATCGCTTAATGCTGGAATCAGACCGTCAAAGACTGATGACTATGTTCAACTCAGGCCAGGGAGACCTCTCGGTTCTAGGGAGCATAATAGATGATTGTGTTGCTATAGGGGTTTTCTTTCGTCACCAGACGAGAGATTTACAATGGAGAAGGCCCTCAATCCACCAGTCAGTATGCATGATATGCATGTTGGAGAAAAAAAATGTTAAACAGAACTCCTTACATGGCTAACAAAGTTTCTACAGAACTCAGTCATCAACAGGGTCTTCCGGCATCTCCTCCGCCCTTCGCTTGATTGTGATAACAGGGCACTCAGCATGCTTCACACAGAACTCGCTCACTGTGCCAACAAAAACCCTGAACAAATGCATATTCAAAGAGGAAAACTTAATGATGAAAGCAAAGTTAAATGGATAAATATTCAGACTGGAACTAAAGACAGCATAACAGAAGTTGTGAAAGCATCACATTCCAAGAAAACTGGAATTCAACCAAAAAACAAAAGAGTCCAATATAAAACAACATTGTTAGTAAGGGCCAAAGATGATGAGCAAAGGAGTTGTGATTCAAAAAAGATATTCATAATTAAAGTGTATACCATAACATCGAAACATCATGCTTCTTTGTATTATTGCTATTCAACGAAGATGACAAAAAAAAAAAAAAGGCGCCAGACAGCATACAACATATGAATTTAATGAGAACTGAAAATGAGCTCCTCTAATGTGTATAAGTAGAGCTGGCAATAGATATGTGAAGCTGATTTCTCATCTGAAGTAGAAGGTTTGGATATACCTTAGAAAAGGACCAAGTCCCCGGCACCCAACAACAAGAAGATCAGGGTGGACACGCTGCACCTCATGGCAGAGTACTTCTTTTGGATCGCCTTTCCTAATCCATGCCTCACAAGCAACCTAAAACCACCAGGGGACATAATTAAGCCATACAGGTAATCCTAATGGATCTATACCGATAATAAGAAATGTAAACATGATGATCAAACTCAAGCACAACAGATGAACAGTAAATTCAACCAGAAACCTATGGGATATATCTCACCCCAATTTCATGACATCGATTGACAAAGTACTCCAAAAGATGAAGCCCTCTCTTTTTTTCCCTGCTCTGCATGGCCTTAAAATCATCAGGTGATGCAAAGATGCTATCCATATCATCGAATCCTGACAAAAAGAAATGATAAAGGTACTTTATCAATGACAGACCCAGAACTCAAAGAAATGAACCCAGCAGAGAAAATATATTGCTATTAATTTGGGTAGATTTCTAGATTTCTACAGAAGTAAAAATATCATTGTCCCACATTTTAGTGACCAAATCCATAGCAAGATTGCACCGACCTACCTTGAGCCTCGCCTTCAAGCTCAAAGTTATACAATCTCCTCCACAAAACCAATCTTAATTTGCTAGACCCTAGATCGAGATACTGAGTGAGCCATTCTAACAAAGGAAGAATGTGACAAACGTGTTGAAATGTCAGGAAGCACAAGCTTAGCCAGTGATTGCAGAGCTCTCCAACACTTCTAGCATTGTGCATAGCAGCAATAACATATCGAGATGCAGAGCCCAAAGAGAATACAATTAGCAGAGCTTAATGTTTGAATAGCGAACATTGGATTCCACGAACACTACTTGTTAACTGTACTTATCAAATACTCTCTCCGTTCTAGATAAATTGCAAAAAATTGACTTCCTACGATTACTAAGAAATTCATTGACTTTATTGTTTTGGTCTAAAATGCCCCTTGTAAAAGCGGAAGGAATGGGTAAAAATTGTAAGTGGATAGAGAGAGAAATAAGATAAAAATAGAAAAAATATGAATAAAATTGTGAATGGATGGAGAGAAAAAATAATGATTGAGAAGATGATATGATATAATGTAAGAGTATTTTAGACTTTTATACCCAAAAACCTTACCAATTGAGGAAACATCACAATTTATGTCGGATGTCAATATTTAATAATGTGTCGTAATTTATGTGGAACGGAAGGAGTACAAGAAGTCAGGACTTCGGATGAAGCATCCTCGCTTTACATCTTAGAGTGAGCATGATCAATGTCCAAATAATTAGCATGGATGCTTAATAACCACTGAAAACATCTCCAACCACTAATTAAAAGCCAATTATCCATCGATTCTGTAGCAACGTCACCGAAATAGAAGTGCATCGGCAGAAGGCCCTCCTTACACCATTTACCAAATAATCACACGAAGGTGGTTAGATCCTCAAGAGCGCACTGCAGTAGTTTTACAGGAATGCTGGAAAAGAATTTCAAATTTCAAGACGATGATAGTATTAGCAATGTAACATGTCATATGATTCATGAGCTACCAGAGACAAGCCACAATGAGAAAAAAAAAACCTCTACGTTGGATTGAGTAGGTTCTAACTTGTATACATGTACGCGGATAGCAAATGATGTAAATATTCATTCTTGATCAATCCACCAAAAAAACCATTTCCAACCTCATGAAAAAACCACAAACAAACAACACCAATCAATCCACTACCAAACAAACGAGAGACCGCAAAGCAAAAGTGAATTACAAAACGTTTGCGAAACAATCAACACCACCACAAGAACTCTATCAATGCCAGCTAAAAAATCAAGAAATGAACAGAGCAAGTAGCACACCACTGAAAGAGACAGATACTCGTCGACAATAGCCATGTTGTCGAATTACCTTGCATTCACATAGTAACAACCATATGCCAAGATGTTCTTAGAAGAGAAGTCCAGACAAACCACTATATTAAGCCAAAACCAGAATACGAAATCCCATGTTACAAGAATCTACACATCACTGAATGATCATCATAATAGTATTTCACCCTATAGGAGGAGAACAAGAATCTTGCTTTACATATGTGTATATTACTCCCTCCGTCTCATAAACTTTGCAACATATACGTATTTTGTATTATTCTATACATATGAATACAAATCTCGTTTTCATATCAAATCATGTCTGATCGTCTCGTAATATGTACTACGTTAAAGTACGTAATTTATACGACCATTGATGTTTCACGATAAATTTATTAAAAAACGACGTTTGATCGTCGTTGTATGCGTGTCAAACTTTACATTAACATGCGTGCAAAGTCAAAACGTTGCAAAGTTTATGGGACGGAGGCAATACTATTTTGTATAATGAATTCCAACTCACCTCACTTTTGAGAACTTGAGATATACATAACAATATGAGCAATGTCTAAGAAAATTGAACAGGAAGACAGCGTATATGCCACAGACAAAGAATCCCAAATTCTCAATTCCCAAGAAGGTGTGAGACCGTGAAAGAGCTACACCACACTCGCTTTAAAGGAAGGCCCTAAATTTGAAAACAGGCAATCTGGTTCACTCATGTAACATCACATATCATGACTCATGGGTTATGCAATGCAACTATCGGAGCCAATCCCAAATAAAGGGGAAATTTTGGTTTCACTAGTGTTGTTCGGAACGATATATCTTTGTAACAAGCATGAAAACAATGCCAACATTTGCAATCCTGATCGACCGATCCACCTACAACATCAATTCCAATCTCAGCCGCTATTTTTAACCAAAATCAGACCATACCAGAGCGAGTTACGGCGTACAATTTACCAGCACAACAATCCACCAAGCTAGTATTAGAACTCCTCCAATTCAACTAGAAACACACAAGAAGCACAAAACCCTAATCCACACAACTCCAACAAGAACCACAACAATCAAACCAAAATCTAATCACCACAACACCACAAAACCAACTCGGACTCGAAACTGATACAATAAAACCGATCAGTCAATCAATCAACAAGACCACCAGAAATCATACCGTCTTCGTCGGGGACCTGGACATGAACAAGCAGCAACCTGAACCCGATCACATTATCCCTGACAATCTTCTGCAGAGTCCACTGAAACGCCCGTTTACTACTTATCGATGCGTGCGGGTATCCCTTCATGCTCGACTCGTTCACCGCCACCATCACCCTCGTCGGCGCCATTGCCCCTTCCGTCTCACTCTCCTCTTCTGTCTTCGCCGCCTCCGCTATCTTGTCGTACTCCGGAGCCTTATCGGCCTTCTTTTCCGGCAATGGCGGCGGTGGATTGGGGGAGGGTTGGGATTGAATCGGCGGCTGTTTGCGCCAATTTGGGCGAGACTGTGAGAATGAAGATGAGAGTGTGGGTTTCTTGTTGTGCGACATTTGTGTGTGGGTACTGGGGATGGGTTCAGTGGTGGTGGTGAGGGGTGATTGGACCTGACTTGCTGTTGTCTCTTTCTTGTTTTTGGATTTTGTGTGACGAGCTTTGTTGTATTTGAGGGATGGAGAGGTGTCTTGAGTAACAAGCTTCTGGCCCTGGGAGATGGGATAATTTCAGCAATTTTCTCCTGACATAACACAGTTATCTCTTGTACCGAGTTCGTGTTTCGGGCAAATTGCATTTGGCCACCCTGGACTTCTAATTTTGACACGTTGCATCTCCTATGAGTAGTCCCAGCAGTTTTTTCAAAATATTTCTTTTCTTTCTATTTAGCAATTTTGACAGAAAAAAATCATACAACAGTTTTCTCACCCTATTCTCCCCAGAAGCAACTCCTTATGTTCATTTTGACTCCTCACTTTCAGGGAGTAAAAAACAAGATCCTTATAGGAATTCCAAGTGCCACATCATCAAAATTAGGAAGGGGTCTTCTTATTTTCGTAACTCATTCTCTCTCCTCTACTTCTCTCTAGAAAACACCCTTGCGTCTCCCTCCTCTCATGCGATTCATCGACATCTCCAGATGCAAATTCAATTTCATCCACGACAAATCCTCGAGTTTTCTTTAGTCTATTCACTTTCTCAAGCATTGATCATGAATATAGCCATTTTTTTCTATGAATGATAGCTTCTAGGGTTTGAATCAAATTTCTGTATCTTTTAGTTACCTTGTGCAGTTGAATCTGCAATTCAATCATAGGGTTCTTGATTTTATATGTTTTTTTAAAAATTATTTTTAAAACTTTTTAATTTTTTAATAAACATTTTAAAATATTTTAGTTACCTCTCAGGATAACAATTAAATTTTAAATATTTTTTAAAAACTATTTTTTAATCATATACGGAATATCTGTATAGAAAATCTTGCTGGATGGGTGAAAGGTAAAAATGATTCCCCATACAAAAAGATGACACTATAACAATGCAAAATAGAGTCTTCTCATGTTTCAAAGGAAAAAGTCTATTATACCCTTGGTCTCATTTTTCCTGATCTCCACGGCTCCATCCCGCTAATCTACACATGAAACCATCTACCTTTTTGACTCACCTTCACCTTCACCTTCATCAAACTCAAACCCTAAACATTCAAATCTTTCACCTCATCACTCAAACGATGCACCGGACATTCTAGGACCTCTTCCCACGAACACGTTCACACCCTCTATGGTCTGTCCATTCTCGAACTCATATTAATTCATCATTGTCCCAAGCCAAGCTCTCAGCCATGGCTTCCATGATGGAGAAGGGTGAGATCAACTCCCTTATTTTCTCACCCTCCAATGCAACAATGCGAACATTAAAACCATTATGAAATCTTCATATCTTTTTGTTACGAACTGCTCTGTTAATTATAAACACAACAATAACGAGTGTGCAAAAATAAATGAGACAAAGATTTTTACGTGGAAATCCTTGTGGGAAAAAACCACGGGCGGTCGCTGACGACGAAGAATCCACTAACCAAAATTAGGAAATACAAAAGAAGTTACACTCAAAACATTGAGAATCTTATAATAAAAGATAGAGATAATAATCTCTAAAATAAATCCCTTAAATCCTCTTATTCGGAAAGAAATGGAAAAATGAGAGAAAGAAACAAAATGGAGAAATTGATGGGAGTTCAGGTGGGGGAGGAATAGATTAGGGTCGTTGGGAATGAGGTTCATGACCTAGGGTTTGTTGGGGGTAGAATGATCATTAGAGAATGAGAAATGGATGAAAATAGAGAGAACGGATTTCTATACTATTGCACATTTCAACCTGAACGTAAAGGGGTCAATTTGTCAAAATAAAAAAGTTCAAGATGTTAATATGCAATTTTTTCTTATGTTTCAGTTCAAATTTTTGGTAAAAATGGATCATCGGTGTATATACATAATCTGTATTGGATTAGGGAGCTAAACGTAATACTTCCTGTGTCCCAAAATTATTGTAACGTTTTGACTTTGCACGCGTGTCGATGCAAAGTTTGACACGCGTACAACGATGATCAGACGTTATTTTTTTCAAAATTTATCGTGAAACATCAATGATTGTATAAAGTTACACACTTCAATTTAATACACGTTGCGGGACGATCAGCCGTTATTTGATAGGAAAACGAGACTTGTATTCATACGTATAAAGTAGTGCAAAGTACGTACATGTTACAATAATTATGGGACGGGGGAGTATATTTCATCCGTTTCATAATATATACAACACTTGTTTATTTTGATCGTTTTAAAATATAGACAAAATATCCTATTTAGTAATAATATTTTGACCTAAAAGATACAAAACAATCAGCATCTAATACATTTCATTATTTTCTCTCATATTGTTATAATAAATCCTACTATCAAAAAAAAAAAAAAAAAAAAAAAAAAAACTTTACACTCCTTGAATTAAATTGTTACGATTCCACCAGATCCCATAAAGGATTATACTAATTTGTGTTAACCGAGCCTCATTTGATGTCTCTCACAATCTAGTGAACTAGTGTTTCAACGAATCCACCAACTCTGGAAGGCAGTGTTCAAAGAGGCTCGTACTCCTTTCATCTCTCGCTCTTTGGCAATCAACAAGACAGTCTTCCCCACATCCTGTGCATCCCTTTTCAATGTCAATTTGAATAACATATCATCTAAATTATTAAAACCATGAATTTAGTAACAAAACATAAATGAATGTCAATTAAATAACATCTAAACACACATTTTTTAAAAATCAATTGAGTTTATGTACATAAGAAGTTTGTACGTAATCAACTATCAAAAACTAATACGCTTCAATGCATATGTACATATCACCTAACTATCAAACACTAACCTAATAAGTTCATGTGCATAAATAATCACATACCATATGAAAAACATCAATAACTAAGCCCTTCTATCTATTTAATATATAAAGCATTTAATGCATAGTCAATCTAGGTTTATCTTCATGTGCAGATTTAGTTCTTTGTTTGTCGTGTGCTAATTTAGTCATGCTTGTTTGACGATCTCCTTGTATATTTATTTTTTCTTCTAACAAATCTCATAGCAGAATGGGCTCAATTCTATCACATTATCACCCCCTCCGTTGAGGCCATCACCCAAATCGATCAAAACTGCTACATGGTCCGAGGCCAATGTTACTTTTTGAAAAACAACTGCTCTTGGGAAGACCTGTTGTCATTCAGAAATGGTGACCGCCCTATCTAGACTTTCTCGAACCCATTGGATGCCTCTGGCTCTATGAAACCTTGTGAACTTCGATCCCCGATATCCCGTCATGTAATCTACTATACAACAACATCTCGTGAAATCCCTCTATTAGTCTCTGATCTTTGTTGGCTTCTCTTTGCTTTTCGGAGTCGTACATGATTTCATTAAAATCATCGCAACAAAGCCATGAGCTTGATGATACATCTGCTACTCCCTAAAGAGCTTCCTACGATCTTTGTCTCCGATCCATTCTAGGCTCCTCGTAGAACACGTTGAATCTCCATCTCGACCATCTCTTCGATTCTAGAATATCAGCGTCTATAATGTTGCGAGATAGTTGAAGTATAGAAACTTCAACCTCATCGCTCAAAAGGAGAAGTAACCCGCCCTCCCCCCCCGGCCCACTGCTTTCTTCATTATTCCATTACGAAAATCCGCTTTCTGTTTTATCCAGTTTAGGTCCTCCACGTAATTTGATCTCCATTAAAAAAATCAGTTGAAGTCTTAATCTCTTAAGGGTATCCCTCAAGGCTCGAACTGTCCGGGGTTTGATAGTTCACCAAAGAGCCATTTATTCTTGAAAATGCCCCTAATTAACAGGGATCACCACCAACATTGATTCGTTGTCCACCACCATTCTCATATTGTGCTATCATATACTTGTGCCTTTCGTGTTTTGTTTTATGGTTCCTTGATCTCATTATACCCTTTTTTTGGCCCCTGAAGCTGCTCAGAATCTGGGCCTATACTAAACCCTTCTTTTACAACTTGTCCCACTGGTAGTTCTGGCCTCCTAATCCGGGCCCAGGTCTTCCTCTTCTTTCCAACTTCTTGTTTGCTTTGGCCATTAGCCTATCTCTCTCCTCATTCCACAAGTTTGTCTAGTACAACCCAAATTTCCTCTGAGTGAGCTCCTCTCCAATTGAGTTGACTGCAATCCCAATTAATTCTGATCCCTCTTAATATGATAATTCCTCAGATCTCGCATTCCGCCATTTGATTTAGTCATGATCCCCAAAATTATGAGGATGGATATTTTCTTACCCTGTAAAGAGTGATTCTCCGTCAATTTTCATATTTGGCCTGATTTGGTAACCGTCGTAATTTAGGTTTGAAAAGGATTTCCGTTTTGGAAACCTTCCTATCAGACCAGTAGTTGGAATCTCACTAGACATTCTTCCTGATTTACGCCACTAAACTTCTTCATATTCACGCTTTCAGATGCCCCGGATTTTGGTTCTTTAATGACAAAATTGTTAGTGCCCTTCTTGATTGGGAGCGCTGTTAGCCACGTGCTGTACTGGTATTCCTCTCAGCGGATTCCATTCCCATCTTTCTTCCATACCACTTTGAGCTTGCACTCGGAGACCCTATGCCCTAGGACCCCAGATCAGAAACACAAGTTCGGCGTCTCTTGTAACAGATAGCTACCCATCTATCATCTAACCCTTGGGTTTTCACCATGAGTCATAACTTCTAGAGTACCCATAAATCATAGAAAAAGAAGATCAATTTCTTTTTTTGATTGAATTCTATTTGTTCAATACACTTTTGTCAATACACATAGCATACAAAGGTTAGAAAATGTAAAAAAAAAATATATTCTTGGATTGGAAATCCAGAATATATATATTTGTGTGTGTATGTACTTATAACTGAATAAATAGTTAAAGACACCTAAAATTTAGAAAGATTGCATAGCACAGTTGCTGTTGGTTAATTTCAAACCCTAAAGCATGTTACTTTCTTCTTCTTTTTTCCCCTGTTTTGTCAATTTCCACCGCTAAAGTAATGGGCTTTAAAGCCCAATTGCACCAAACCCCAGCACAGCTAGAAAAACACATGTCAGGGAAACTTAACCTTTTTTGTGGGGGGAATCAGGGAGACATTCAAATCTCAATTATGCTATCACCCAATTACAAGCTCCTCTGTCCAAAATCCACAAACCCATGCTGTCGTTGCACTGCAATGAAAAATTTCTTAGTTATTCTTGTCGCCTTTGAAAAATCGAATTATTGAATAATTGTCATCACTCATCAGGTTAGATTTCATAAATTCATCAATTTCTTCAGTAAAAAATTTCCATTAAAATCAACCGTGCAATTAGGGTTTTGATGTGTTTTGTTCTGTTAGTTTGTTATATATGTTTTGATGGATTTTAGGTTATTCCGAACAAAGTATTGATTCATTTTTTTGAAAAGAAATCGAAGAATATGGATATCGAATCAAGCGAACAGAATGTTATAACTCAGACTATTATTGAACGAGTTGAGGAGCCTACTCACGTGAGGAGCCTATATTTTATGGAACAACCATCATTTAAATCACAATGAATTCAGAATGAGTCGGTGGATATTGTTTCATTGATAAGAGATCCGGGTTTACGTCCTCATATTGACTTTCTGGTCAATGAGCAAGATGAAATTAGAAGTGCATATATCAAGTATGGGCCTTTTGAGTCGAACCCATAATGTATAGAAATTGAGTGATAGACAAACTCTAGTCTTAGAATGTCCCAGTATGTACCAAGACTGAGACTTCTTTGCTTGAAAAGTGAGCCCGCAATCGGTGCGCGATAAGGCTGGTTCAGAGTGGAATGCAGTAAGGCTGGTTCAGAGAGGAACATAGTAAGGTTGGTTCAAAGGAATACAGTAAGACCGACAACATTGAGTTCATGAGTAAAAAGACAATAAGGATTAGGTATTTGGGTTTCTGTAGTAATGAATGATTGATCCTGAATTACTTCTTGTTGAAGAAGGTTGCTGTAGTAAGACTGAAAGATAGGAAAGCTAAGTTCAACAAAAGTATTTAGATGAAAGAAAGGTTGATCATGAATTGCTTATGTGAAGTTACTGTAGCAAGGCTAAGGAGCAGCAAAGCTGAGTTCTACAGAAGGGTTCAGAAGAAGTTAAAGTTCTTTTTTGCCTTTTGTATTGTGTTAGCGTACTTCTCAGCATCAACACCAGAGGTCACAGGTCCGTGAATATGATTTCAGGATGACATGAAAGTGATGTTTCAAAAAAGGACTACTTCAACAACGCTTGTGTTTTTTGCTAGAGTAAGGGATATAGGCGTATTTTAGCTATATATTCTAACCAGTATAAAAACGTTTATGTTTTTGTTTTGTTGCTTTCATTACATTTAACCCAATTACTAATCAATTTCAACCAATACTAAACTAAAAGGAACCAACGTTACTGCAGTAAGGTTTCGCATTACTGTAGTAAGCTCAGAACAACTCTATTGTCTAACTAACCTTTGTTATTTTAACAGAAAGGTTTGAAAAAAGAGGCTGTTCACCCCTCCTCTAGTCTCACAGTAAGCTATCCCCTTACTTTCAGGGCCTTTTGAGATTGTTCAAGCTGAATATCCTTCCTCTAAAGATGAAAAACATCGATAATATTTTCAATTATATTGGTTCAAAAGTTTTCCGCGGTTAGAGTATTTGCCAGCAAAAGATGCTACATTTTATTTTTCATATCGTCTATTTACAAAAAAGCCTGGTGAAAAATCTGGGTCAGATACATTCATTGTTAAAAGGGTTCAGAAACTTGAAGAAGGTGAATAGAAAAGATTATGCTTTTCTGGTTCATATGGGGAAAGATGCGAATTCTTCTCATAATTATGCTATTAAATGCTATAAGGATCTACAAAATCAGTCATGTTATATTGAAAAGGTGATAAAAAAAAAAAAACTCACAACAAATCTTGGATAATCACCTCCGGTTGAAAGCATTGGTGGATGTTATTCGTCGTCTTACAATTCACGGATATGCTTATAAAGGGCAGGATGAGCGACCAGAGTCAAGGAGGTTTGGTATGGTTCTTGCAACTCTTGGGTTCATAAGAGAGTATAATGATGATATCAATAAAGTGATGACTAATGCCCCTCAAAATGCCAAATATACAACGCCTAAAATTCACAAGGAGATTTTACATGTATTTGCTCAAAATGTCGCGATGAAATTGTTGATTCAAAATTTTATCTTCTTGTTGATGAATCCCGTGTTGTTTCTAATAAAGAACAGATGGCTATTGTTATTCGATTTGTTGATGTACATGACTGTGTACAAGAACTTTTCTAGATATGGTGCATGTCAAAGATACCGCTGCTTTAATTTTCAAGAAGTTTTTCATGTGTTGTCACATCATAATCTTGATATTCAAAATATTCGAGACTAAGGATATAATGGAGCGAGCATTATGAAAGGAGAGGAGTGGAATGGGTTGTTGGTCTTAATTCTCAAAGAGTGTCCTTATGCATATTATGTGCAATGATTTGCACGCAGGTTGCAATAATGTGTTGTTAGTGCAGTAAAGGAAGTGATCGAAGTTCATGAATTCTTTAATTACTTGAGCTTTATTGTTAATATTGTCAAGGGTTCTCCTAACGGAATAACAAATTTGTTGATACATAGCTTGCTAAACTTAAGCAGTTGCTTTAATTCAATGAGGAGGAAAGTGGTAGAGGGGCTAATCAGATCGACACTTTGTATAGACCAGGTGATACTAGATGGAGCTCACATTTTAAATCTCTTTACAACTTTATGAAGATGTATTTTGTTACTATGTGTTAGAAAAAGTTTCTAATGGGAAATATTTTCGCAGAGAAAGGGAAAATGCTCATTATGCTCTTAAAGAGGTGTCATTATTCGAGTTTATTCTTATTCTACATGTTATGAAGAAGATTATGGCAATTACTGATCTTCTTTATTAAGCTTTGCAGCAAAAAAATCAAGATATACTTAATGGCGTGAGTTTAGTCTCTAATTCAAAAGCTAAG
The DNA here is from genome assembly GCA_035668315.1 of Drosera spatulata. NCBI lineage: Eukaryota > Viridiplantae > Streptophyta > Magnoliopsida > Caryophyllales > Droseraceae > Drosera > Drosera spatulata. The sequence continues at coordinate 2,225 of JAOVYX010020858.1, read as the reverse complement.
AGACGATGGGTGGGAGTTCTTTTACAACAAGTGTTCTTCTTTTGCGCAAAGCATGATAATACTATTCCTGATATGGGTGCTCTTTATTTCGATCTTATTCTTTCTCGTCAATTAAAGCATAAGGTGGTCGTGGAACATCATTAAGGTAATGAAAGAAAAGGAACGTGTCCACATAATCCCGTCAAGTGCAGAGTGTGGAAAGGGCATCCCTGTAAGACAGACTGATGTACATAGACCTTACACCTATTTGTATATTGAGAGGATGTTTTTGGATGTCTCAGGTGTCGAACCCCTAACCTCACGGTTAGGAGGGGAGCGACTTACCACTGAGCCAACACCCTTGACTATGGAACATCATTATCGTGCTAATATTTTTATCATGGCTATAGATCATCAATTGCAAGAGTTGATTACCAGGTTTAGTGAGCAATCTTATTTTGAGTGTATCTTTAGATCCTGCAAATGGCTGCAGATGTCACAAAGTTGAAGATGCGTGTAAATTAGCTGAGAAGTATTATCCTCTTGATTTTTCAATCAAGAAATAATTCATTTGAAATTTGACTCACATCATTATCAGCTTAATGTGCCTAACCATCCATATCTACAAAAGTGTTCTAATATATCTGATCTATGTCGAGTAATGGTCACAAATGGAAAGCATAATATCTATCCTTTGATTTGGAGTTACTATTAAATCATTCGATTTTTCTTTCTCATATTGATGTTCATGTTTCTTATTAAAGTTTGTAAATTTTTTTAACTGCTATTGCATGTTAATGTGACTTGTTTTCACTCTTTCAGTATCAATGACAATAATTGAATATGCTTTTTCAGCAATAAAGATTGTGAAGACTTAACCTCGCAATTGGATGTTGAGTTTTAAGAGGTTATTTACTTGTCTATATTGAAGATAAAGTAGCTGAGAAATTTAGCATCGATGTTGTTATTGACAATTTCTATGAGATGAAAGAACGACAAGCACAATTGAAGTGAGAACTCTTCGAGATAACTGTTGTTTTTTATTTGATTTTTTTATTCCTTCAAGCTTCCATTCCTTATCTCCTTTGTCCTTTTTTTTCCATTATGCTATCGCTCGTCAAGAAATTTTTTTGGAAATAATTTTAGTTCTCTACCCTCCTTTCTCCATCTTTGTTAACCTTAGCTTCCTTCTCATGTCCTCAATGCATTGTTGCATTGTTGTTTTGTTTTATTTTTTCGAAATCCTAACGAAAGAGAAGAGAAACCACCATCGTGGGGCAGTGATTCTGGAACCCCTACTAGGTATTATTTGCGGCCACTTTAGACCTTGAGACAATTTTGATTGTTCCATCTAAGACATTTAAATAAGTTGTTAAAGGATGCTTGTAATGATTAATGAATCATCAATGAAAATAATGTCCTCCTTTGAATAATCTCACACCCTCCTTCTCAAGCTTCCCTCTTCCCAGTTGCTATCTTTCTTCATCAATATATATTTAATTCATTTGTGTTATATGGTCTCCCTTCAACTTCTATTACGTTCACAAAAAGAATCTTTTACACCACCAAAACGAAATCATAACTATGAAGCACAGGAATAAACACCCTGATATCAACTTTTTTTTATAGCATGTAATCTAGCAAGGACTAAAAGATTTGCTTTGACAAATAATCTAAAATTTCATTGAAGGGCTTCAAAAGGCAAGGCCCCTCCTAGAAAAATATCATAATTTTGACATATTTTCCAAGTTCATAATCAACGATCATGGAGCACATAAGGAAGAAACTATGCAAGCGAACAACAAGCAAGGTAACATGGCTAAGTTCATTAAAGAAAGCATGAGTAAAATAATGTAGGACAACTAAATCATGTTGTGTATCCCATTGAAGATATAATTATCTCGTCAGGTTTAGTCAAGAAGCTTTTTAATCTCTGTAGCTCCTCTGCAGAATTCACTAAAAGTGCGGCTCTACTATATGACTAAAACCACAGGCTTGGGAAAATATACGCATCAAAGGAGATGGATATACTTCAACCAAGAAAATTCACAATAGCTGATGACAAGATGTTCTTCATTAAATTGTCAACCAAACAATATGTAGACCACTGCATTGCTTTGCTGTATAGTTGGACTTATATGCTCCTCCTAAATCTCAGTCTCACATTATATCACATGTTATCTTCCTTGCTTTAAGGTGGCATAGGCGAAAGTGCTGATATGCTTGCAGTAGAGATTGGAAGGGTG
>JAOVYX010020857.1:0-16484 GCA_035668315.1 Drosera spatulata | reverse complement strand
ACCAACATTCCAAAGCGAAAATGAAACTAAAAATGCAATTTAGACAATTTAAAGGGAATAAAAACAAATGTTTAGAAAACGAAATGATGTGTGATTTCATACACATCAGCAGCATTGCCATCCTGCTCCACACGAAGTTCAGCATCCACCACCTTCGCCACATTCTGATTTCCAGCCTCAGGGGCACTATGATTGGCGTGTTGGGATTCAGAGGATATAGCATAAGCTGTAGTGACAGCGGAATGAGTTTATAGCACAATGTACTATTATACAGAGACGCGGAGATGAGATCACTTGGCAGGGTGAGCGCATCAACATGATAGATGAACGTACGCAGCATTGAGTAGATCAGCAGGATTACTTCTTTGGACGTTCCTGGTTGGACATGGCCACCACCTCCTCCACCGCAGTAGCTATTTCAGGATTTGCTAGGTTGTCTTAGTCATGCATTTCAAGTATGAGTTATGGGACTATAAACAATCTAGGCTTAGGGATGTTTTCTACTATGTTCCTTAGAGAGTCTGTCATTAGATTGAGTCAGTTTATCTTCTGTTAGTTTATATTTTCATGTTGAGTAAGTTCTATATGTTCTAAGTGTATTATTTCTACCTTCCGATCAATCTATGTATTTTCATCTTTATTAGTGAATTCGGTGCTTTATATTTGTTTTGCATTGTCCGGTCCTATGCGTTTAATTGATTATGGAATGAAAAAGAAGATGAATAAGCTTAATCGATTGCAACATAGATTTAAATCATAAATTTTATCCCTAGTATTTGACAATTAAATCATAAATTTAGGAGGAATATTCTATGTGTTGAAAAAAAATAGATTACAACAAATTTTATAAACACAAGAAAGGAGAAAGGTACCAAACCTGATATAAAAACATAGATTCACAGATTATCTTGTAAACAACAAATTATGCCATCAAATTACTTTATTAATTAATTCCTCTTGTATGTGATTTATCTTATGCTTAAATTTTATTCTATCCATTCTCGAAAAATGCATGTATGTCTCTTTAGCTTCACTTTTATGATTATAATTGCTACACATATTTTCGTAGAGTGATTCTATTGATCTTGTTCGAAGGAAAAAAGGTTTCTTTGCTTTTATTTGTGCAGATTATTTCTTTTAAAATGTCTCAAGAGCAATATACACTTTCACAAGAGTAGACAGTCAAGGTGGTGGAAGTGAAGATGCAAAAAACTCTCATTTGGAGAATGATCAAGTTTGTTTTGAGGTTCTCCACAAGCTTGACCTTGTAAGATATCTTGTCCTTTGTTTATTTTTATTGCATATTTTTCACATTGAAAAAAATGTTTAGCTTAGGATTGGGGAGGTTGATATTTAGGTTCTTTTATTTTGTTTCGAGTAATTTTTCATTAAAGATTTTGCAAAATTATTTTTTTTTTTGGAAAATCAAAAGAAAAAGAAAAGAAAAGAAAAGAAAAATTGTGTTTTTGTTTTTAAACCATGGCTTGAGCATAGTAAGATGATGAAGATTATTTATTTTGATCATTACACTAGAATATGTACTATGAGTATCATTTCTAATGAAGTTTACATTCTACCTAAGGCCATTCTATTACTTTCCCATGAAATGACTCTTTTATGTGTAAATAGCGCTTTTGTGGTGATATGAACCGTAGATAGACTTTTAAAAACCTCCATGTTCCTCTTTTACGCCATCTCTCATTATATCCACCGATTATAGAGGAGTCTGGTATGAGTTTTTGAAAGAAAAAAAAAACACGTTTTTTGTTTACAAATCACCCGTCTTCCATGATGACCCTTATGCTATTTTTGGTTACTGAAAAATATTCTAGACTACTCATCAATAAAATCAAAAAAAAAAAAAATAGAAAAAAAAAAAAGAAATTGCAAAAGTAAATTTAAACAAGCAAAAAGTTTCAAGTGCTATACCCTTGCCTCGGTAATCAAAATTACCATCTACGGATAAAAGGGGGGGGCATGGTATTTAATACGATGAGCTTGGGAAAAAAGAAAAGCTACATATCCAGTAGCAAATCTAGATCTCCTTTGAGACCTTGGTAGTTTTGGGAAATAGCCATATCAGATGCATTTCTAATTGTTAGGAAGTAATGGGGGTGGAATACAATGCCTATTGAAAATGAGTTTCAAAAAATATTTTGTCTTCCTACACCTTGGGAATATCTGCGAGGGTGTGAAGGACCACGTAAAGGGAATAATTGGAGTGGTAATTTATGTGATGTAAATAAGGATGATGGGTGACTTTAGAATGTTTGGCTCATTCGACATATATTTGGTGTAAATGATCTTTTGCATGTCTTACACTCTGATTACGTTATTGCTCAAGCTATGGAAATTTTTATTGTATCTTGTTTAATTGAGTCTTTTGTCTCGCTCAAGGACGAGCAAAGGTTAGGCTTGGGGAAGTTTGATGAGTGTGAAAGCGCTCATATTTTTCTAAGTTAATTGCTCTATTTTAGGTACATTTTGTGTCTTTACTTTGTATCTTGTGTTTAGTTTAGTTCTTGGAACATTGGTACTGCTGTTTGTTCATTTTTCTCACAGATTTGATCGAGAGAGGATGTGTTGCACGAGTTATGAATAGCGATCAAAAGTGTGAAGACCCCTTTGATTTCGGCTTGTCTACTTGTTTGTGGATGGTATGTGGTTGCTATCTTGTGGTTTACATGATATTTGCTTAATAATGCAGCCAAAACCTTATAGCAAAAATGGGTAGCTTTGTCGCTTATTACGGCATGTGGCATGCTAAAGCGATTCAAAACTTGAGTGCACAGAAAATCAATGACGACATTGGCATCATCTTTTCTTGTTGCTCGCGCTTTTACCCATTTGGACACATAGTCCACCGTACCAGAATGTATATGTTGCCATTAGATGGGGGGAATGGTCCTATAAAATCAATGCCCCAAACATGGAATATTTCACAAACAAAGATTGAATGTTGTGGCATTTGATCTTTGCTTGTTATTCCACCCGTTCGTTGGCATTCTGGGCAGGCCTTTACAAGCTCGTATGCATCATGCTTCAAGCTTGGCCAAAAGAATCCACAATCTAGGACTTTATGAGCAGTCCGTCTTGAGCCGAAATGTCCTCCACTCTCATAAGTGTGGCAGAACTTCAGAATTGATTTTTGTTCATACTCCGGAACACATCTTTGTATCACATCATCGGATCCAAACTTAAAAAGATAAGGATCCTCCCAAAAATAGTACCTTGCATGACTTTTAATCTTGTCACGTTGTACACATGAGAATGATCTTGGAAGATCATTTGTGACAAGGAAATTCACCATATCAGCATACCACGGAATATCTCCATGCATTTTTATTAAATGTTCACCAGGAAACAAGTCTTATAACGGAACACTCTCTGTTCTCTTTGAATCCGGCTGAGACGATCAGCCACTAAATTTTCAGCTCCCTTTTCGTCCTTCACTTCGATTTGGAATTCTTGTAACAAGAGAATCTATCTTAGAAGGCGGCATGTCATCTTCTTCTTATGAAGTAGGTACTTTATTATGGCATGATCCGTATATACTATGACTTTTGTCCCTAGTAAGTACGACCTGAATTTTTCCAATGCAAACACTTCGCATATTATTCTTTCTCTATCGTAGTGTTATTGCATTGTGTCTTATCGAGCATACAAGAGGCATAATAAATAACATGTGGAATACGTCCAACTCGTCGCCATATCCAGCTCCTGCCGCCATATCGCTTGCATCACACATAAGTTGTAATGGTAAGTTCCAGTTGGGCGGTTGCAGAATAGGAGATGAAACTAATTTTTCCTTCAACACTTTGAGTACTTTGTGACATTCTTCATCAATTTCAAAGATTGCATCCATTTGTAATAATCTACATAAACGTTGAGCAATTTTTGAGAAGTCCTTAATGAATCTACGGTAAAAGTCCGCATGTCCCAAAAATGCACGGACCTCTTTAACCGAGCAAGGAGTTGGTATGTCCCGTATGATTGAAACCTTTGATGGGTCAACCTTAAGTCCTTTTGAGAGACTATGTGACCAAGCACCACTCCATGCTATACCATAAAATGGCATTTCTCATAATTCAGGACTAGGTTCGATTCAATACAACGACCTAGTACTAGTTGCAAGCGACTTAAGCATTGTTCAAATGAATCACCCTAAAAAGTGAAATCATCCATAAACACTTCGATTATGTTCTTAATATATTCCTAGAAAATTGACATTAAACATCGCTGGAAAGTTGCTGGTGTATTAGATACCCCAAATGGCATTCTCCTATAGGCGAATGTGCCGAAAGGACATGTAAATGTCATTTTGCTCTGATCCTCCAGGGCTATTGCAATCTGGTTATATCCTGAATATCCGTCGAGAAAGTAGTAATGCGAGCGGCTTGCTAGGCACTCAAGCATTTGGTCCATAAATGCTAAAGGGAAATGATCTTTCCTTGTGGAAGCATTCATTTTTTTGATAATCAATGCACATACTCCATCTCTTAAGCTCAAGAGAAGGTGGAGTTATAACTGATGGCTTCAATCTCTCGTGAGTTGAGGGTAACGTCAAACTATTTGGCTTAAAATAGTACTCAAAAATTTCATAAATCTCCTTCTCCAAATCATCTAGTGTTTCTTTGAAGAAACTCTCTTCTTCATTAGGCGTGCCATAAAATTCTCTTTCCATGCCTTCTAATGCATGCAAGAATTCATCATTGTTTAGATTAAAGAGTTCTTCGGTCAATTCTTCAAAGGTGTCGATAGCACAAATGGAAGCAACGTTATCTGATGGATATTTCATTGCCTCATAAATGTTGAATTTAACGATTTCATCATAAAATTCCATTGATAGTGTGCCATCATGCATATCGATCCTTGCACGTGTGATCTTTAAAAACGATCGTCCCAACAGAATGGGATCAGACGAGCATGATCCTTCCTCCATCCGAAGGACATAGAAATCTGCTGGAATATTAGCTTGTTGACCTTAACCCATACGTCTTCCACGACGCCTTCTGAGTGAGCTATCGATCTATCCTCTAGTTGTATCACAATACTTGTTGTTTTAAGCGGACCTAGATTTAGTGAATTATAGATTGCCCATGGCATCATATTTATTGATGCACCAAGATCTAGCATACAGCTGGGAATCTTTGAGTTCCCAATTTTATACATGGGATTGTGAGCGTTCCAGGATCTTTTTCTTTTTGCGGGAGTTTCTTTTGCAAAATAGCATAAACATTTCTCCCAGTATGATCCTTTCATCTCCTCTTAATCGCCTCTTGTTTGTGCATAGTTCTTTGAGGAACTTAGCATAGCATGGTATTTGCTTAATTGCATCAAGGAGAGGAATGTTCACCTCAACTTTGCGAAAGGTTTCGAAAATATCCTTCTCCGCCTCGTATTTCTTATCCTTAGCCAATCGGCTAGGAAAAGGTGCAATTGGTCTATATTTTCTTGGTTCTACTGTTGCTGACTTTAATTTTTGAGACAACTCTAGGGACTGAGACTTTGATCCGACTTGTTTCTCCTTAGGAGGAGAAACAACTTCCAACTCTTGTTCCATTTGATTCTTCTTTATTGAGACAATGTTCGAAACTTCCCTTCCACTTCTTGGAGTGATTGGACTCGCATTCTCTCGAAGATTCACTGATTGAGATGGAAGTTTGTTCGTTAATTGAGCTTTCACTTGTCCTACCTTGGTGGCTAATTGACCAACTTGTGTTTCCAAATTTTTAATGCTTGATAATGCACTATTTTGGAATTGTATTGTGTTGTTGGTCATTGTTCGGACAAGCTCTTCCAATAAGGGTGAAGAAGCTGGTGCTGGATGTGACGCCTACTGTTGTGGTGGGAATTGTTGAGGTTTCACGTTATAAAATCCTTGTGGAGTCGACTTTTGGTACTGGGCTTGGTAGTTATTCCACTTTTGATTATTAGAATTCTGCATATAACCTTGATTTTTCATAGGTCTTGGAGGACCTGGGAACCTCCCTACAGCGTTGGCTTGTTCTTGCTCGAATAAGATTAGACATTAGTCTGTTGCATGCTCGAATAAGTTTCATCAATATTCATTTTCAAGTTTACATCATCAAATTCATCATAGTCAAGTTCAAAATCTTTTTCATTCAATTCATTACATCCTAGCTCTAAGATTTCATCTTCCAACTCATCTTGTGTATCATTTCGTCCTAAACTCTCTACTTCCAATGTTTCTTCATTATTTTTATTTATCATTAGATTTTCTTGCATTTGTGATTTATCAAATTCATTTTCAATTTCGTTGAAAGCTATAGTTTTTAATTCACTCATTTGAAAAGTAAGTTGATTGACTTGATTTTTCAATATTTCGATGCTAGAGATGTTTTCTTGAGAATAAGTTAAACTTTAGGTAATTGAGTTAGTCAATTCATGTAATGAATTCAATGAATTTTCCAAAGCATCAATATTAATATTATCACTGGAAAGTTCACATTGACCTTCTATTTGTGCATTATTATCATACTTCTCAATAAAATATTCGTAAGATAAATCAAAGTCTTCCTCCGAATCATACTCAAGTTGAATTTGTTAAAACTCTCAAATTTAGATAATTTTTCACCACCTTTAATTATGGTTAAACTTTCATCCGCTTGTGGTTGTTCAGATGCATTATATAGCTTAAAGATTGGAGTTTCTATTGGAAATGACATAGATTTGAGTTCGTCAATCTAACTTTGCAATTTACGCTTGTTATATTCTCTTTCTTCTTCGAACATACTAATTTTTTTTCTTGAATAAGATGTTATGCACAATTGTTTTAACCATTTCTTCTAAAGACATAGAATTTGAATCTTGTGAATATGGTCTTGAGGGATGACTATACGGATGGTCAAGAGAATGATTTTTTGAAAATTCAAAAGAATTATTTGACATTGAAGAATTAAAATCTTGATAACCCCCATTATAATTTTGATAATCTAACCATCCACCATTATAAGAATGATAATAATCATTATATAAGTATTATGGTTGTGATAGTTGTGAAAACATATTCATTTGATTGGAAAATCCATGGTATGAAAAAGTTGGGCAATTGATAGTTTGATGTCCCATACTAAAATAACTTTCACATGACCTATTATTCATATTGTTGTTCATTTCTTCAATCATTTTGGCAATTTTATCTAACGTTTGAGAATAAGAATTGTCATAAAATTGCTAATTTGAGAAGGATAATACAGTGTAGAAGAACGAATATACGATGATGAATTGAAGAGATCCAAAGCATTACACCAAGATCCGATCTCCAAAAGCATAGAAAAAATAATAATATAAACTAGGGTTTTGAGAGGACAAAGGAGGCCGAAAGGCTCTCGAAAACAACCCTTCTCTCCACTAAAATGAAGAAAATACAATTTGAAATTTGAACCAAACAAAGTAAATCTGGACATTTAACCTGTGTAATGACCGTAACGGTCATTACACTGCGTAGCTGCTAAAATTTTTGAGGTTACAGAGGGCTGTAACGGTTGTTACAGTCCAGGAAATCACTAAAAACATCATTTTGTCGCTTCGAACACCGTCCTGATCGATGGTATACCTTATGTAGCCCTTATATCATCATAAAACACTTCAAATGACATCATTTACACTCTCAAAATGGCCTCCAATCATCATCTAGGCGGCATTTAACTTTTATGGATTATTCTTGCTCAAATAAGCCTCAAACGCATCGGTTTAGCTCCAAAATAGCTCCAAACGTCTTTGAACATTAACACCATCATCCAAAGCATGTGAGTATCACCAAAAATCATCGAAAAAAACATGAATGATCATCAAATCATCATAGTCCATCACGATCATCTTCAAGCATTTTCGTCCATTCTCACGAATTGCCAAAAGTTGCTCTTCTCGATCAAATCTACAATGAAAACACGCAAATAGGATCAAATGAACTAAAAAAAAACATGAAATAAAAAAGTCAAATACGACAAAACAATAGGTTTAACATACATAAAATATGTGTGTTTACACACACATCATGTCCCCATTAGAAAATTATGCGTTGTTACTTTCACCGGATAAGAAACTCTTGATTTAGTTAATTGGAATGAGCAATACTTCCGTTGCTACTTCCACCCGACAAAAAACCCTTGATTTATTTGATTAAAATGAGTAATACATCCATTTTTATTTTCATCGGACAAAAAATCCCTTCATTTATTTAATTGGAATGAGCAATACATCTGTAATAAAGTATAAAGCAAGGATGGTTTGGTCGTTTCAAGTTTATACTCATCCAGTATTAAAGAAGACGGTGTCCGTCACAACATCATGGATAAGAAAAAGGTCCTTGATAGGAATGTGCAATCCCTCATATTTGTATAGAAATTGATAAACAAAACTTAGAGGTATTAACCATGATGTAATTAGTGTGCTTATGCTGTAAATCAGGTAAGTAATCTGCAGTCTAGGTTTGATGTAGAAGAGTAGGCTGTCATAGATGGAGAGCATTGTGAGCCACCCACCAGATGCAGACCGCTACAGAAGATCTCAGCAAGGCAGCAAAGACATGAATGTACAGCAAAAGACCTATAAATGCTTCAGGATCTGGGATCAATCTTGTTGACAAGGGCCAATGCAGCAATGCAGAAAAAGTTACAGCAATGCTAAGTACAGACTAAGTTGCAGCAGTGATCGGGTGTAGACGAGGTCTCAGCGGTACTGAGTGTAGACTAGGTTATAACAGATTGAGTGCAGCAGAGATGGTTGCTTAAGTTGGACAAGGATCAAAAGATTTGTCAAATCGATGATTTGAGGTATGGAGAAACTGTACTAGGATCAGAATAAAGATGATCTGTCAACATCAGTGAAGAGGTCACATATGTTGCTAACAGACAGGCTATCAACATCTGATCAAGTACAGTTACATGTTCATTCCCTCAGCCTATAAAAAGGGGATCAAAGGAGCTCAGAGAACAAGGCTGTTGATAAAGGATTAAACGTACAAGAGCATACTAGAAATCTGAATCCAAAGTTATTCAAGTGAGCTGAATTGAACAAAACAGGAAGAAGAGAGTTCACTAAATTGCATTGAACAACAAAACAGCAGCAGAGTCCAAGGAAGGATCTGTGCAAGGGTCTAGGTTCTTTGCCTTTGGCAAGTTTGCAAACTTATAAAGGGGTTATCTTGTAAGTCAAAAACAAGAAGATAGTGAACTCACCTCTTGGATTGACTACACTGGTCACCGAGGGAAGACTGGACTAAGCTCTAGTTTATCAGTTGATAACGAGTGTTTGAACCAGTATAAATCCTGTGTTCTTGTCTTGCATTTCCTTATTCTTCATATTAGAACAGTTAGGAATTAACTAAACAGCAAAAAGAGACAAGGTTTCAAAGCACAAGTCTCTGCAGCAGACACCTTCTAAAGCCTACAAGGATTATCAGTGTATTCTGATAAAATACTCCACTGCATTACACTGAAAATTTTAAAACAACCTATTCACCCGCCCTCTAGGCTGTACCTGTGGAACTAACAATTGGTATCAGAACCTGACTTTCTAGACTTAATAGTTTTTGAAAAGAAAAGGTCATTTCTTTAGACATAACTCTGCAAAGAAGTTACTAACAATTTATTTTGTGAAGTAAATATAGCTCCTCCAAAGCTACGCAAGTGTCCAAACAATGGAGAGCCACCAGCATGTTCATTTGAGAAGTTCAACCACTTGAAGCTGAGAATACGGGTACATTTGGACTAAATTGATGAAAGGATACATGATATAATCACAGATGGGTCATACATGCCTAAGATGCCAGATCCGCTTGATGATTCAAGTGAAGTGAACAAACCTAAATCCCTCTGGACAAAGAAGGACTGGGATTTGGTGCTGGTAGATAGAACGACCAGAAATCAAATCTTCAAAGTCCTTGATGATGGCATGTTTGAGATAGTGGTTCACACAGCCACTGCAAAGAAGCATGGGATGCTCTACTGCTCAGAAACGAAGGAACAAGTGAGATCAGAGAGAACAAGAAGGATGTTCTCATGCAACAGTATGATTGGGTCTCAATGAGATCTGATGAAAATCTGACCAGCTTCTATGAAAGATTCAATGTGCTTTTCAACAATCTCAAAACCTTAGAGAAGACTTTCGATAACAAAGAAGTCAACCTAAAGTTTATGAGATCACTTGGTGAGATATGGGGAACAAAGACCACAGCAATAACGAAGTCCAGGGATCTTGCCATAATGTCCCTGGCCCAACTATATGGAGTACTGTACACTTATAATCTGGAAGTAGAGCAGAAGAAGAAAATTGATCAGTCAAGAAAGAAAACTCTAGCCTTCAAAGCACAATAGAAAATTCTAAGATCTATGGCAGAAGAGGAAAGCAGTGACATCTCGTCTACAAGTGAACAGGCATTCTCAAAAGAGCTTGCACTAATGGGCAAGAAATTCAGAAAGCTATTCTAAAACAAAAATGTCAAGAAGAACATCTCAAGTAAGGTCAAAGAAGCAAAAAAGGAGGTCTACTACAATTGTGGAAAGCCAGGGCACTTTGTTGCACGATGCAGACGACAAACACAGGAATCGTCTGCACAAAGAAACAAGAAAGAATACAACAAAGGGAGCTCTGGAATAAAAGAAAAAGGCATGGCCTCTTCTGCAAAAGATGAGACAGACTCAAATGATGAAGAAACAATATCAAATGCACAGATCTGTCTCATGGCAAGAAGTGACATAAAGCAAAAGATATTTGATTTCTTTAACTCAGATGCCACTCTAGAAGAGTTTCGAAGGCTCTTCAAGAAATCTATGAGTACTTTATTTCCCTTTCAAGGGAAAATAAAGACAATCTCTAATTGATTGTAAATCTCAGAGAGAATTACAATCTAGCATATGAAGAGATAGACAATAAGTCAAACGACCTGTTAGTAGCCCAAAATGAACTGAAAAAATCAGATGAGAAGATAAAGCTCCTCAATGCAATAGTGGAAACACTCACAAGAAGAAATGCTAAACTACAAGCTCAAGTAGACACATGGAATGAAAAGACCCTGGAATTGCAAAAACTGCTAAACATGGGTCAATCCTCATGTGATTGATCAGGAGTAGGATACAAAAGCTGGTTGAGTGATGATGTACATTCAAAAGCCGAGAATGACACTACAACCAATAAGAAAGAGGTAAAACAGACCTCTAAAATTTTTTTACAGAAGGGCAAAACTTCTCCTGAAAAAGGAAAACAGAGCAGTAAAGTCATTGTTGTTCATCCCAAAAGGATTTAGTCCTTGAGCAAAACAGCAGCACAAACTTGTACAAAACACCACAAAGTGCATACAGCTTGGAATCATAAGATAAAGGTCAACAAGAGGTCACATAAACCTCAATATGCACCATATTACTCAGTATGGAATAATACTTCCAATACCGCATGGAGAAGTCCATATCAGAATGCAGCAAAGGGAATGGAAAAATACATTAGCAAACCATCTAGAGTAATGAGACCAAGACCTGCCACTATATATGTGACAAACCTGGTCACAAATCATTTGAATGTTGGACCTCACACAAGAAAATTATTCAAGTGTGGGTGCCCAAAACTAACAAGTAAGGACCCATACTTGTGGGTACCATGTACACGGCTTCAACCCTTTATTGCAGGAACAACAGGATGGAACATGGTACTTAGACAGTGGATGGTCAGGACACATGATTGGGAACAAAAGCATATTGAAAGAATATAGTATAGAAGAAGGACCACTAATCGTCTTTGGAGGAGACAAGGCAGGTAAAACTAGAGGTTATGGAACCCTTGGTACAGGTTCCCTAATCTTTAGAGATGTGGCTTATGTTAAAGGATTAGAACATAACTTGCTATCCATCAATAAATTATGTGACAAGAATTATGGTGTTTCCTTTACTCATGAATCAAGTCAAGTAAAAGATAAAGCCACCAAAGAAGTCAAACATAGAGGAACTAGAAAAGGAAACATTTATGCAGTAGACTTCAATTCATCTCAGTCAGCACAAATTACATGCTTTTATACTAAAGGTGCTGAAGATAAAAACTAGTTATGGCACAAAAGATTAGCTCACCTAAATTTCAAAATCATAGCTAACCTGTCCTCAGAAAACTTGGTAGGAGGACTTCCTCAAATCAAGTTCAAGAAAGATAAGCTGTGTAAGTCATGCCAAGAAGGCAAGAAGACTAGAACAAACTTCAAATCAATAAATTCATCAGAAACAGTTAGAGTCTTTGAACTGCTGCACATGGATCTTTTTGGTCCAATAGAAGTAGAGAGCTTAAATAGAAAGAACTATAATCTAGTTATAGTAAATGACTACTCAAGATATACGTGGGTAATATTTTTGCATAAAAAGAGTTAAACTTGCAGTCTACTGACGAGATTTCTAAGACAAGTACAAAATGAAAAGGGTATTGAGATAGTCACAATTAGGAGTGATCATAGTACTGAATTTGATCAAACAGGAGTGGATAATTATTGTGATGATCATGGCATTAAACACAACTTTTCAGTAGCTATACAACCTCAACAAAATGGTGTAGCAGAAAGGACAAAATAGGACACTCATACAAGCAACCAGAACAATGCTTGCTGATGCAGATTTATCAAAAAGCTTATGGGGTGAAGCAGTAAACACTGCATGTTATGTTCAAAATAGGTGTCTTATACATAACTTGCATAAAAGGTCCCCCTATGAATTATTGAAAGGAAAGACACCAAATGTCAAATACTTTTATGCATTTGGATGCAAATGCTATATTCATAACAATGATAAACATCATGTAGGAAAATTTGACCCTAAGACAGATGAGGGAACATTTCTAGGATATTCCATAACTAGTATTCATTTAGCTCTTCCTGCATGGCATCAGTCCAATTGGGATCATTTAGAGCTTCATTAACTATCTTTTGCTCCATTTCTGATATGAAGTATGCAGTCAGGCATTCTTTAGTTGTTGCTCTTCTAGTCTGCACTGGTGCATCCTTGTCTCCAATGATGTCATCTTGTGTATGTGCCTTGATCCATATCCTTTTATCTTGATCAATGGTGATGTGCTCCAGTTGTTGTTGTATTGTGGGCTGTTATTGCTCTGGTGCAACACTATTCTCTTCTGTGTTTGCATACTGCTCATCCTTTTCTGCAACATTGGAGCTCTTGTGAGCATCCTGTTCATCATCTATGCATGCACATTCCTCATCAAAGACATTAGAAGTACGGATGGATATTTATATTCATCAAAGAAAACATGAACTGACTCTTCAAATATTTTGTGTTCTCTTGTTATACACTCTGAAGGCTTATGTTGATGACATTATATTTGGCTGCACTAGTAATAAATTGTGTGAGATTTTTGCTGCTGCCTTAATGAAATCAAACTTTCAAATGAGTTTAATGGAAGAGCTAAAATATTATCTAGGACTTCAGGTACAATGGTTAAACAGTGAAATACTCATAAATCAAGCTAAATACCTGAAAAATACAGTCAAGAAATATGGACTAGAAAAAGCAAGTCATCTGAAATCCCCTATGAGCTCAGCTGCAAAAATAGATAAAGATGAGAGTGGGGATGGAATAAACCAAACAATCTATCGGGGCATAATAGGATCACTTCTGTACCTGACTGCTAGTAGACCAGACATTTTATACTCAGTCTGTGTATGTGCTAGATATCAATCTGATCCCAAAGAATCCCAGCACACTGCAGCAAAGAGAATCCTGAGATATCTCAAAGGAACTCCAGATCTGGGTGTATGGCGTCTGATAGGAATGTGCAATCCCTCCATTGTATAGAAATTGATTAACAAAACTTAAGAACAATTAGTTAGATAGTTGCAAACTAGGGGCCGCAGGTTATGCAGACAAGTGCAGCAGACCACTGCTGCAGAAGAGTGCAGCTAGGTGCAGCATACCACTCGTGCAGCAGACCAAGGCAATGCAAATTACAGGGGACTAAAAATTATAGGCCAAAGGTCAACTATATACAACAGCAAAAGTGTCTCAGTGTTCTCATGATCTAGGACCATTCCGTTGTTCAAGGCCAATTCCAACAGCAAAGTAAAGTAAGTCATATCGCAGTGCAGGTATGCAAGCTGAATTGCAGAAGACGAAGAGCAGTGCTGGGTGCAGACAAGGCTACACTAGCAGGCTGAGCAGATGAGGTCTGGAAGCTGTTGAGTGGGAGCTAAGTTGCTGCAGACTGGCTGCAATGCTTGGTGCAAGTAAAGTTGTAGAAAGACTGGATATGAAGACTATACAGCAGAGCTCATGTAGCCGAGGGTGCAGCAGAGGCATGCAGTAGACCTGGTGTATGAGTCTGGGTACAGTATAGGTTGTGCTGGAATGGAAAGGAACATGGAAGGGGTAAAAAGTGAGAAGCTGAGGCAAAGGTGATATGTACTGGATTAGAAAAGGTGAAGCCAGGTCAGTCTACTGTAGTAGATGATAGAGCTATCACTATCAGATAGTACAGTCACGAGTTCTGGTTCCTTGAGCCTATAAAAGGGGACTCACAGCGCAGAGAACAAGGTTGACGAGTTTGAGAAAAATTTGAATATCATTTTAAAGCTTCCAAACGAAGAAAAAGCCTTGAAGACTCGCTGTGCATAAGCTGAATTGAAGATTCAGGATTTGTGAAGGAGGTTCGTTTGTCTACAAGTGGCGAACAACAACTACAACAGTGCACTGCAAGATCTAGGTTCATCATCCTTTAGCAAGTAGGATCTTGTTGTAAAGGGGTTATCTTGTAAGCCTAAAACAAGAAGTAGTGAACCTCCTCTTGGCTTGACTAAACTGGTCACCAAGGGAAGACTGGACTAAGCTTCTGTTACTTATTGATAACAAATGTCTGAACCAGTATAAAAATCCTGTGTCATTTACTTTTCCGCATGGATTCTCACTATTAAAACTGTTAGCAAAGAACTTAAAAGTCCAAAGAGACAAACTTTTTAAGTTTAAGTCTCAACTGCAAAAACTTTCGCAAGCTACAACAGACTCAGATGGTGCAGACTAGCCTATAGCTCTACTGCACCACCTGGAAATTTTTGAGATAACCTATTCACCCCCCTCCCCTCTAGGTTATTTCTGGGACTTTCAACTGGTATCAGAGCCTATCTTTCCAGAGTTAACCGTTATTGGAAAGAAAAGGTCACATTTTTATATTAATCTGTAAAGAAGTTACTAACAGTTTATTTTTTTGAAGATTCAATCATGGCTCCTCCAAAGCTACCAAAGTGTCCAAATAGTGGAGAGCCACCTTCCTACTCCTTCGACAAATTCAACCATTGGAAGCTTAGAATGCTAGCGCATCTGGATTCCATTGACGAAAGAATGTATGACATTATCACAGATGGGCCTCATGTTCCAAAAATGCTAGATCCAATGGATGGCACCAGAGAAGTTGACAAGGCTAAGCCTCTGTGGATGAGAGATGACTGGGATCTGGTGTTGGTGGACAGAAGAGCTAAGAATCAGATATACAAGGCTCTGGACGACTGATGTGTATGAAATCACACATCATTTTGTCATTCTAAACGTTTGTTTTTATTCCCTTTGTATTGTCTAAATTGCATTTTTAGTTTCATTTTCGCCTTGGAATGTTTGTACTGCTGTATGTTATGATTTTATCGCGGATTGGAATGGAAATTGAAGAAAAAAAGAGGAAGAATTGCAAGAATGGAAATTCAGGACCTCGAAAAGCTGTATTTCACATTTCGTCGTCATTTCACGTGTTTCGAGAGTCTTTTCAGCAAACTTTCATCACGATTAGCTAGGTTTATATGTTTAGATGCTGTGTATAAGTTTTGGGAATTTTTGGATGTCATTTACTATTTTTAGTTTAGGTTTTTAGGCAAACAGGCTTATCAGTCGCGGGCGCGACCAAAGCAGGCGCGGCCGCGCCTGTTTGATTTTCTTATTTTCCTGGTTTGTTGGCAGGCGCAGGCGCGCCTAAGGCAGTCGCGGGCGCGACTTCATTAAAAACGCATCTGGTTTTTTCCTCCGTCCGTTGAAATCTGTTGTGCAAGGGGCCTATATAAACCCTTCCTAGGGTTGGAAAAAAGGAGTAATCAGCAGAGGATCAAGGGGAAACGGCAGAGAAGAAAGAGAAGAAGAAAGGAGGCCAAAACAAAGGGGAAATAAGGCGAAATCATCGCAACTTCATCCCATTCTCTCTACATAAACCTTGGATATGTATTGGAACTTCAACAAACTCTGTATAGACTCTGATTTACATTATGTTCATGACCAAAATACTATTGAGTCATTGTTTAATGAATTTCCTTAGCTATTTGATGAATATGTGTGAGTAGAGTTTGATTAGGGATGCGTTGATGTGTTTAGGTTGTTAGATCATGAGATTATGAGTTGCTAATCAGAAAATCAGAATGTGTGTGATGATTGAATGATGCATGAAACCTGTTTGAACAACTTAAATACATATGTTATATAGATTGATCACCTTATACCATATGTTAA
>JAOVYX010020856.1:0-16487 GCA_035668315.1 Drosera spatulata | reverse complement strand
CGGTTATATATCAACAAGTTTATTCATCCCAATTCTTCGAGGAACACAACTCTAATATTCCACGATGTTTGTTATCATGACCTTACGTCCCTTTATACAAATCCCATAATTAACATAAACTGTGCATAAGGCACATAACAACACTTAACAAAGCATTGTCACAACCACCACATGAAAGTGCAAACCGAGGCATCCGACCTGGCCCATAATCGTCACATAAACCCAACCGCAATCATTATATTCACATAACCCTTTTAATGTCATTTTCACACCCAAGTCCTTTCTTTTTAATACCTAAACCTAAAATTTAGGACCTCGTCAACCCGACGATATGACCATGAAAATTCCGCGCAACAAGGCAACACAACATAAAAGTACAACCCGAGCCATCCCAGTTTCTTCAATACCAATTCACCCCCAATAAAAGCATATCCCTATAGCTTCATTATCGTCATTTCCATACTCAATCTTGTATATAAGCATAAACCTACCCCGATATCCTCGTCATCCCGACGATCTAACCAAACACAAACACACCAATGCCCCATCGGCATCACCACACACTCTCATTGAAACCCATTATATAATTTCCATCCACCACAACCTACAAACAAGAGCAATACAATTCTCACACACAGATTCACATCCTCGCCAACCCGACGGTATCACATCAACAACCACAGTCCACAATCCTGCAATCCGTCACACATTTCATGGGATTTCAAGAAAGGTTTAGTGGTCGTTACCTCCCCGGTGAGTCATTCGACACAAAACATGAGACGAAACGACGAGAACAATCGAGCGAGGCGTCGGGTTTGTCGAGCCAGTCGGGCCAATGTCGGGCCGTACCTGGGTTGCTAACGGGCCTGTTGGGCCTTTGATGTCCGGCTTGTCGCTGTTGGGCCAATGTTTGGGCCGTCGGGCCATTGTCGGGCCTACTTGCTGGCTTGCTTCTGTTGGACCTGCTTGTAAGCGGGCCAGCTTCGAGCCACACGGGCCGATTGGGCCACACCCGGGCTTACAGAGCTGCTGCCGGGCAGGTGGTCATCGTCGCAGCAGCTGGCCGACCCACTGGAGTCCGGTTGGTGGCCAAAGCAGTCTTGTTGGTTGCCGAAGGTGGCTTGAAGTGGTGGTTCATGTGGTTGAAAGTGTCATCGTCGAGGGAGGGCCAAGGGCCGCGTTCAGGGCTGGGGTGGCTGGATCCGGTTGCCAGCGTTTGCAAGAGGCAGTGTGCGGCGGCTGATGTTAGTTGGCGGCCTGGAGGCTTGGCGACGGTGGTCGATGCGGGCTCAGGGAAGCTTCGCGTACGGCTCGTGGTGGCTCGCCTTGGCTGGGGAAGACAAG
Source organism: Drosera spatulata (assembly GCA_035668315.1). NCBI lineage: Eukaryota > Viridiplantae > Streptophyta > Magnoliopsida > Caryophyllales > Droseraceae > Drosera > Drosera spatulata. The sequence continues at coordinate 15,143 of JAOVYX010020856.1, read as the reverse complement.
GGCGCTAGCTGGCGATGACTGACTTTGACCGACGACGACCGATGTTGGTGGCGTGGCTTAGTGAACGGTGGCGCATGGTGGTGGAACTTGGGAGGATGGAGAGATTGGTGGTGGTGAGACTGTGAAGGGGATAGTGGTCTCGGTGGTTGGCGGTGTGCGGCTGCTGGCGGTGGCTGCCAGTGTCAGGTGGCGACGACGATGGGCCGCTGTGGCACGCGATGGTGGGGTGCTTGGCGGTGGTGTTTGGTGTGAAATTGGGTTTGGTGTGGTGGAGATAATGGTGGTGTCGTTTGGTGGAAAATGAGAGAAAGGTGTTGACTGGGTGTGATTGATCCACCCCTCCAAATATCTCACGGACTGTATTTATCCGTATTTCATATAATGCATCTCTCGATAATTAATCGTTGTCGCTTTAATTATCCCAAAAGTATTAAATGTTATATCATATTTAATAATCCAAATTTTTCTGGGATTAAAATGGTTATCTTTAACGCGTAACATCTTTAACGTTATAACATTATAACGTTTGTCGTTCGTTACATTTATTCATGCGTTTATAATGTAAGTATATTTTAAATCGCGATATAACATTACTATTTTGTTATATTTATTCGTACATATTTTTCACTTTAAATGATGAAATTTATACACGTATTTTACGGGTTTTTTTAAAGTACGAAAATTTGGGATATTACACTTGCAGATATGCAAACTTGTCATACTCTTCACGAGGAGATAGTGCAGGCTCAAGAGAACAATGTTGCACTACAGAAGTAGAGGGAAGAGGCTCGAAAGGGACCGCAACGGGATTTGTGATTTACGAGGATGGATCACTATGATTTCAGAATCGTTTCGGTATACCCAATAAAGAAGTGTTGAAGATGAAAATTCTTGAGGAAGCACACCAAAGTCTCTACTCTGTTCATCTTGGAGGTAGCAAGATGTACCAGGATCTAGGAAACCACTACTGGTGGAGCAACATGAAAAGGGAGATTGTCAGCAAGTGTTTGGTCTGCCAGCAAGTAGAGATAGAACGTCAAAGGCCAAGTGGATTACTATAACCTCTTGAGATACCAACATGAGAGTGGAATGCAATATCCATGGACTTCATAGTTGGACTTCCAAGCACGGTTGGGGGGTTAAACTCTATTTGGGTAATTGTAGACCGTTTGAAAAAGTTTGCACACTTTCTTCCAATAAAAAACACATGGAGTGTTGACCGATTGGCCAAGGAATATGTGAAGACTATCGTAAGGCTCACGGAGTTCCTAGCACCATAGTGTCCGACAGAGACACGAATCTCGAATCTTACAAGGATTGCAAAAGGCTATCGGTACATGTCTGAACTTCAGTATCGTCTTCCATCCTGCATCCGATGGCCAAACGGAGAGGACAATACAAACTTTATAAGATATGTTACGTGCATGTGTCCTTGATTTCAAAGGCTCTTGGGATCATCATTTGCCTTTGGTCGAGTTTACCTACAACAACAGTTACCATTCCAGCATCGGTATGGCCCCATTTGAGGCGTTATATGGCAGAAAGTGTAGGACATAAGTATACTGGAACGATATTCAGGATGTGGTCCAGTTAGGACCAGAGATGATACAAGAGTTGGCTGAGAAGGTGAAAGAGATTTAGGAAAGGATAAAGGCTGCACAAGACCGTTAGAAGAGTTACGTCGATGTGAGACGAAGACCTCTAGAGTTTGAGGTGGGGAATCATGTGTTCCCGAGGATCTCATCTACTAAAAGTGTAATGAGATTTGGGAAGAAAGGGAAACTTAGTCCACGATACATAGGACCTTTTGAAGTTCTAGAGCGAGTTGGGGAGGTAGCTTACAGACTAGCACTTCCTGCCAACCTCTCGTCCGTGCACAACTTATTCCATGTCTCTATGCTTCGCAAGTATGTGCCTGACATATCATATAATACGACCCTATCATAATAGATGAGAATATGTCATATGAGGAGCGACTGCAAGAAATTCTCGATCGTCGAGAAAAGGTCGTAAAGAATAAGACAATACCATTGGTTAAGGTTTTATGGGCAAATCATTTAACCTCGGAGGCAACTTGGGAAGTTGAGGAGACCATGCGAAAGCAATATCCGCATCTGTTTAAAGATAATTTATAAATCCAAAGTATCTCTGGTTTCGAGGACGAAACCTTTAAAGGAGGAAAGAATGTAAGGACCTGAAAAATTCCATAAAATTTAGTTTCACGATAATTAACGTTAATAGTAAATTATCATACGTTATAATTTATTTTGTGGGGTTAAAAGGCTTTTTTGACTATATAATAGGGAAAGAATGAAAAATATGGAAGAAATACAACATTAATACGCAAATACGGGGAAATACGATATTAATACAAAAATACCGTATTTATGCGAAAGTGACCAAAACCTAATGTTGGCACTCATTTTTTTAATGTAAATTTCTACTCCCAGTAAATTAAATTAATCACCCTCTAATACCCTTTAATTACCCACTAAATACCTACTAAATATCCACTAATATTCCATTAAACTATTTTAATAGATTTAGTTATCTATAAATACAATCTCTTTTCTCCTTAAAAATTCCATACAAACACAAAATAAAATACTTCTTAGATTAGAGTTAAGCAAAAGAAGTGAAGAAGTAGAAGTTTAAGGAGAAGAGGAGAAGGTAGGTGATAAGGCAAATAAGACGTGAAACCTTTACCGTAAGGTAATCATCTTGATTCAGAATTTTGTGAAATATTATACACTCTTTCATAAATCCTGATATTATTATATGTTAAATCTTCACATGTATAATTTCTAAAAAAGTAAATAAATCATGATTTGGAATTGAGAATCTTAAGTTATAAATCAAAACGTGCGTATATATCAATCTGTAAAAAACTGGTTATAGAGATGATATTATAACTTGCTATGAAATCATATAGTAAGATTTATGAAACAAGCCTTATATCACTTAAAAGATATGAAAGTCTAGTTTCCAGAATATTTTACTATTAATTATTTGGAGTTATATATAGAGAGTTATGAGCAAATTAGTAAAATAAGGTCAAACTCTTTGAACTAGTAAAAAATATAAACTTGAACTAATTAACTAGTATTAATGGTAAGATTTTATGATAGAAACTTTGATTCAGTAAACAGATTATGAAGTCTAGTTTATGTAATAATTTTTGAAGTTGCATACAAAAGTTATAGACTTAAATACATCAAAAGGTCAAGTTGGACAGAATCTAGGATACTCGTTCTAGAGGCTTGGAAGCTCACTTCAAAAGCCAGAACGCTCATTCCAGAGGCCGGGACGCCCGTTCCAGAGGTTGGGATACTCGTTCCAGAGTTTGGGATGTCCGTCCCAAAGGTTGGGATGACGTCTTAGAACCTTCTGGACCAAGAATAATCGTTTTGACCCCAATACAACTCCAAATATTCACAAATACCTCCAATGATATTCAATATATAAAATCATCATCATGGACAATCAAAATCAGTATTAAAGGCTTTTACAAAGCTCAGTACCACCTCACAATATTAATATGATGGTTTTTCACGAAATACGAACAAACATTCATAAACAAATATATTAATATATGAATCCTATCATGTTATAGCGCGTGGAGATGTCGCTTGTTGAGACATAAAGGACAAGCTGAGCGTGTGTGTGAGAAAGTTGCAATAAGAAGGTAACGTTTAGATTTATTGTGTGTGACGATGCGTATTATTATACCGTGGGTATAATAATATGCATTGGAATCTATGGACAGAGTCACTAAATGTAATTGACGTAAAATACTGACAGCAACTGTTGTGTGTCGTGATAAGATGATGTATGTGTTTGTGTTATGCCTTGATTGTTGGTATAAAGAGGGTGAGTGAGTGAAAGAAGTGTAAATCCATAATTGGTGAGATAACTCCATGGTATAAAACACAAAGAGCGTTGTGTCTGTCGTATGTGTTATACAGTGACTTGATAATGACATTCTTTCATCGACCTTGTGAGGTCGTTTTGGTGTGAGGGAAACTCACTGCAGGAGACCCTGGGCTCCGGTATGATAATTGTGAATGTCGGATCGATATGATAAGTTTCAGAGTGCTGGAACAAAGGGCCTAAGTGGTCATTTCCCTTTTCTTTTGTTATCTTCTTCTCTCGCGTAACCCCTGGTAAGGACGTTATTGAACTCATATGGCTCACGGTTACTATTTTTCTGTATTTTTCTCTTCTCTGTGTTTTCAGGAGCTAGAGACGATGAGCAGGTGTGATATAGGTTATGGTGCTAACACTACAAAAGAAAGGGCTGTTTTCCGATGGAAAATTTCCATTGTCGCAAAAAATGTTGTCGCTAATACAAAAATTAGCGATAGATTTGTCGCTAAAACAAAAATATTGCCACGGAATGACTATTCCCGTCGCTAATTTTTTTTTTCCGTAGTTGCGAATTTAGCTATGGAAAATCTGTCGTAACTTACATAACTTAGCGATGGAATCCGTCGCTAAAAAACATTGCACATTTTTCAAAATATAGCGACGGATTCCATCGCTAAAATTTCTCTCGAGAAATTAGCGTCGGACTCCATCGCTAAAGAACGTTCCACATTTTTTAAAATATAGCGACGGATTCCGTCGCTTAAGAACATTCCACACTTTTGAAAATATAGTGACGTATTCCGTCGCTAATTTTTCTCTCCAAAATATAGCGACGGAATCCGTCGCTAATTGAGTTTAATTTTTTTAAAAATTAACTTAAAATTTCAGTGCATACCAATACAAATACATATACTTGGAACATCCATCAACTCAAAAATAAACAAACATCAACCAAATTCAACTAAAATCTCGAATGATACACATATAAAGTGCTTACAACAACCTAATTGCCATCAATGGCCAGGTAGTCGAACATCACGCTGCTCTAGAGGGCAGGAGTCGTCGTCCGGAGGTGGTTGAAAAGGAGGAAAAGCTCTACCAGCATCGTTTTGAAATGTAGAAGGATCCTCGCCCATCTTCATGAACAGAAAGGTCATCTGTTGTTCCATCCTGGCCTAGCTCTGTCGGAGGGTGAGGACTTCTTCCTTAAGCTGATAATAATCCTCCGGCATCCCACGAGAGCTCTGCGATTGACTCCTGGATGAAGAGTTGAGCATGGATCTGGGGTACAATTGGCTCGCAACTGAGCCGACGCCATATACCCTTCCCTCGTAGTCCGAGAGACCTCCAAGAAAGTCCGATCAGCCACGACATGAAACTGTTGTTGAGCAACATCAGGATCAACAGACTCATCGATCTACGACTTAGGCAGCTAACCGAGTCGCTCAAAATATGAATCCTACATTAGATAATTTGTAATGCATTAGTAATGTGAAATGTAATAGAAATTGTATTTAATAAATAAGGAGCGAAAGAAAAGATACCCGAAGGTGTGTCGCAGGCTCGTCAACTAGCGAAATGTCCGCTATAGACTTCCCGGCCTGAATAGTCTCTACAACGCTAGGGGCATCCGACTTCTTATGAGTCTGGATAAAAACCTCGAAGCCCATGACCTTTCGCTTCAAGGCCGTCTCCTAAAACAATTTAAGCAAACTATGAGTTCAAGCGACATTATGATTGTTATGAATTTTTTTTTAATGAGATGATAAAACATGTATAAATCTTAAATGTACCGAATGAAAAAAAACGGAAAACTTACCATCCTCTTCCCGATGGCAACGGAGGACACACTACCCTGAGTGTGTGTCGCGGTCCCCTTCGCCCGGTTCTGCTGGACGATGTCGGATTTCATCTGGAAATCCTCACTCGTGCACTGCTTCTCCAAGAGCTCCATCTGAAACTTGAATAACATCCATTGTACGCTATCGAATTGTCCCTCAATGATAGCGATTCGAGCCTTGTAGAAGATGTCTGGGAAATGACATTTCAACGTCGCCTCCCATCCAGTGCGTACCCGTGCATCGAGCGATGGATCCCAGGTATACTGCGCCTGAAAGAAACAATAGAACAAAATTAATTTCTTTAGTGCATTTATATATATCGAAATAAAATTAGAGATAACATAAAAAATGGATTTCGGGCTTGTACCGAGAACCAACCTAACATGCGATCACGTGCATATAGTGAAACCTTTGAATAGGTAGTCCACAACGCCTCATAAAAGGCGATGAATGATGCACTGTCTGTCCTGACTACATCATTTTGATAAAACCTACAAAATAGCAATCCAAATACACATAAGGATTTGAAAAATGCATCTATATTAATGATGCATAAATATAAAATGTATGTACGAGAAGTAAAAAGGGGGAGATAACATAAAAATTTTACCAATGTGTATCTGGATGTAATGGAGAACTAGGTTCGATATCCGGCAGTCTAGATCTACTACCACGGGAGGACGATGGCCGTGCTGATGTAGAAGCACGAGGAGAGGGCTTATCCCGAGGCAACGCCGGGGCTAACTGATCATGACCGTGCTGTACAGGCTGGGGCTCTCCTAACGTCACTGGAACTCTCAATGCTCCTAGAGATGGCATGGTACTCTCAATGCTCCTAGAGATGCTCCTGTCAGAATGACGATATTGTGAACCAATGCCGCATCCGCTGGATCGTCCTCGCGATGCACTATGTCTACCCCTGGAATCATCGGATGACGACATCAGCGAACATATAAGGAAAAAATGTTAATTTAATACGAAGGAATGCAATCGATATGATTGCGTATTGTACGAAGACATAATTCATTACGTTAGGAAGTTCTTGTTCTTTACATATTTATTTAAAATGTTAAGAAACGATCATTCCTCCCCCTCGTCATCGTCATCTTCATCATCATTTTCAGACTCCTCTTTGGCTATGTCTCCTGTTGTGTCTTCCTCTTCTTCCTCTTCTTCGTCTTCCTCCTCCTCCTCCTCCTCCTCATCTTCCTCTTCCTCCTCTTCCTCCTCGCTTATCTCATCATCTTCATCATCATTGTCATATTCTATTTCTTCCAATGGTTCAAGAATAAAGGGGGAGACATTGAAATCTTCTTGTAAAGCTTGTTCCATTGCTTCGAGAGCTTCAATAGTACATCGTGATTTCGTTTTGAATACCGCCCACCATCTACTATGTCGGGGTGGACAACCCGGATAAGGAGCATAATACACTTGAATTGCTTGAGTGGCAAGAACAAAAGGATCATGCAGCCCTCTGTATCTGCTCAGACGATCTATATCAACAAGCCCATTGCTCGAGTGTACGCTCAATCCAGAGACTGAATCAAACCATTCACATTTGAAAATCACAGTCTTTAAGCTTCTAAAATTTGTCTCGATATATTGGAGTTCAATAATGTCTATGAGAATGCCATAGTAGTCCGCGACGCCATCTCCTTTCACATGAACACCCCAATTTGCTGTAGTTTTTCCCTTATTGGTTGGGAATGTATCGAACAAAAAATTGTTGGCAACATATTGCTTGAATTTTTTGACATAAACCGCAGGCCCCGTAGCTATTGCCTTCACTATCTCATTGCCCTGAAGGAGTCGGACCTGTGAGCAAATATTTTGAAAATCTAATCGTACGATGTTGAGAATGAGAAACATTTGACTTCTTAAATCAAACGAGGAAGAAAACCTATAACTTACATGCTTTTCAACCAAATAGGCCTTATATGTCACGCTTTCGTCCATGCTTCTTCTTTAATGTCAACACAACCTCTGTTCACCATCGCCTCCTCGAAAAACCTAGCATATTTATATTGTCGATATATGAAACCTGGCCAGTGAAGAATAAATGTGGCTTTCAAAAATTCAGGTCATCATACCTCTCAAACGAGAATGTATCTATGAGCTGCCTCGGCATCTTGATCATCAAGCATCAATTTCTTTTCTGCCGTCTTCTTTGTCTTTGTTTTCCTCTCAATCGGGACATAAACTCCGTTTCTGCATAAAACATCTAGCAGGTTTTCATCGTTTCCAGCATCACTTGACCTCCTATAAAAATGAGGAAGATCATCGGCCTTTGTCTCCACACTTTCGGGAAAATACAACTTTGCATAGCCGCTTGCTTCTTCCAAAAGATAAGCTTCGCATATAGAGCCCTCGACATGTGCCTTATTCCCAATCTTTTGCTTCAAATGGAACAAGAACCTTCAAAAGCAAAGTAAGAACAAATTCACTGGCCCATACAGAGTGAGATCGTTGATGAGTTGACTTCAGATTGAAGTAATCATTACCTCTCAAAAGGATGCATCCATCTATAGTGAACAGATCCAGCCGTTTTTGCCTCATATGATAAATGGATAGGTAGATGTTCCATGGAGTTGAAGAAACTTGGAGGCAGCAGTCTTTCTAACTTACAAATAATTTTAGGGATGAATATCTCCAAACGATCCATGTCATCACGAGATTACAATTTGTGCACAAGTCCCTGAAGAACTGACTCAACTCCGTTAAAACATTCCACACATTCCTCGGCAACAACTCTCTGAAAGCAACGGGCAGCAATCTTTGCATAAAGACGTGACAGTCATGGCTTTTCATGCCTCTAAGGTGCCACTCAGACTCACGTACGCAACGACGAATGTTGGATACGTAACCATCCGAAAACTGTAGTTTCTCATTCACACAGTAGTTTTCTTTGCTTCTTCTCATACAGAGCTTTCGGCATAAAAAATTGTGTCTTGCCATTATCGGAAACCCTCTTCTTGAGGTGGAGTTTGAATCTTTTGCAGTACAAAGTCAAATCTCTTCTTCACTTCTCGTTGTCCTTCATTTTACCCGTCATGTCCATCACTGTGTTGAACACGTTATCAACACGTTCTTCTCAATGTGAATGACATCAAGATTATGACGGATTAAAAGAGACGGCCAGTAAGGTAGTTCCCAGAATATGCTCCTCTTGCTCCAACTATGAATTCTGTGAAAACCGACTATGCAAATAAATGTCCAGGTTTCCTTTTGGGCTCTTTGGTCCGGGGATGATCATGTTCTAGAGCATATAAAGTCTCTTCATGCATATTTCGGGGGGAAGATTGTACGGTGTGATTATAATAGGTCAACAAGAGTACTCCTTCCCAGACTGTCTAAACGATGCAAACCCATCAGTGCAGAGTCCCAAATGGACATTGCGTGCCTCGGCCGTGAAAGATGGGAAAGTACGATCCAAATGCCTCCAGGCTTTGCTGTCTGAAGGGTGTGCCATGTTGCCAAGACATAGCCTCGGCCGAAGCACTGTTGGCATACAACCGCTGAAGCCTCGGAGTTATCGAAAAATATCGAAACATACTGACACCGGAGCTCTTCTTTGAACTTTTCTTCTCCTTGTAACGGCATGCATTACATATAAAGCATCCTGCAAACCTCGAATAATCTTTCCGCAAAAGCATGCAACTATTCGGACAACAATCTATCTTAACCACTGGAAGATGAAGGCCTTTCATCACAGACTTGATGTCATACATCCCTCCTTTCATATTGTTATCGCGTGGGCACACATCCTTCAACAGTTTGCAGACACCATCAATAGCTTTACGAGGAAGGTTATATTTCGCATTTTAGAGTCAAAAGTCGTACAGCCGTGGCTAATTGAGACATCGGGGCTCCATTGTACAACGGAGACTGAGATGCATCCATCATGTTGAAGTAATGTTTGGATTCGGTTGGCGGACCGTCATCGTACAATCTTTCATCCACAGTCTCGATTTCTTTATAATATTCAGCCAGGAATGCATCAATCAATATATCCTCATAATTATTAGGATGTTGAAACACATTCGAAGGACCCACAACGTCCGGTTGGCACACATTCGACGGTCCACCAACTTCTGCATAATGATTCTGTCCCCATGCTTCCCCGTGATAAACCCAAACAAAATAATTTTTTGTGAAACCCTTACTGAGAAGATGAAGTCTCAGAGTGTCAACTGTTTGAAATCGTCCATTCATTCAATTCTTACAGGGACATCTCAGATGTCCTGGAAAACGATCTTCGTCATGTTGAAGAGGAACCTTAACAAACTCGTCGACTCCCTCGACGAAACGATTGCTCAAGTGACGACCATCTAATCACTGATACATCCATGAACGATATAACTCCATATCATTCAAACTTCTACATTGAAACAATAGATAAAAGTCAATTCATATCAAGGTTGAATGCAAACTTCCATATACAAGGTTATACTTACAAATTCTGGCATTTATTCAAGATTGTTTTCGTCTAAGACATATTTCTTTCTTTCGGTAGTTTGGATTAGGTTATACCCTAAACATCTTACTAAAGAATCGTTAACTCATAAAAACAACGTTAACACAAAAGGAGGACACTAATTCTCAATCCGAATCCATGACCCATGACAATTCACATAAACAATGACAGAATTCCCTCATCATCATATATAGCAAGTTAGGGCTTCAACAACCTCAATCAAACCCGAGTCTCATACCCCGCATAACCCCAATCAAATCTCAACTCGACCACTACCCATTTCACAATACACAAATTCCATTATACTCCTAACATTATCAAATCAAGAATTGCTTCAGCAAGCTTATTTCAAACCTCACATTATGATACACGAATAGGGAAACCTAATCAAACAACATACAAGCAACCTCCGCACAACCACAATCAAACCACAATCACTGCAAGTAATGATTTGATACTTTTTCAATCAAATTTCAAAAATTGAGCCAAGGACATACAAACCCTAATCCAACCCCTGGCATCCAAACACCGGCAACACCTCAACAAAACCCTAATGAAACCATAGTATATTTCATAACCCCCAAATCCTGCACATATACTGTCACACACACACATCGCCTGAACCAAATATGGGATATATATATTAACATTGCAAAATCAATATAATTAATACTTATGACGAGCAGGGCGGCTGTGTGTGCCGATGACGGGTGGCCACCAGCGGGTGGCGAGCAGGGTAGGTGGTGGCTGCCTACATGTGGTTGTTGCGGCGACGGAGACCGGCGATGCTGTAGCGGTGTGCGTCGGGGCGGATGTTCGATGCGCCGACGAAGGTGGTGGTGAAACGGCTGGGACGGGGCTAGGGCGGGGCTGGCGCCTGCTCGTGTGACGGCTGCGGTGGTAGTGAGGCGGCACGGCGAAGGGGCGACACGGCTAGCGACGGCGGCTGGGCAGCGGCTTGGGGTGGCGTACAGCGGAGAAATGAAGAGGATTTCGAAGGTGACGGCGGAGAAATGAAGAGGAAAGCTACATTTATATATCGATTTTAGCGACGGATTCAGTCGCTAATAGTCTACTTTTTAAATTTTCCATACTTTCTTTTCATATTTTTTTACATCGTTTACTTTTTTTCATAATTATTTTCATTTTAATTTTGCAAGGACATCGTTTATAATACACGATACATTTACCACCACTATCATGTATAACATCTTACATGTTTCAAATTTTGTTATATATATAACTTCAACATACTATTACGAGTTTTTAACACTACGTAATTCCTTCATTAAAATTTTATGAAATACAACATCCTATCATAAGTTAACATTTCTTCTATTACGAAATACAAAAATATTTACAATTTGTAAGATTCTAACTTATAAGATCATCACTTGAAATTATCACCAAATATAATTTTTGCGACGGAATCCTTCGCTATGCAAAAAGTTTATTTGGGTTTTGCGATGGATTCGTAGCTAATATTTATTTTAGCGACGGATTCCGTTCCAAAAACATGTATTTCAAAATTTTCTCATTTATTTTTGACGACGAATTCCGTCGCAAATATAATTTTTGATACTGCAAGTAATGATTTGATACTTTTTCAATCAAATTTCCCAAATTGATTGAAAAATACATGCGTAAATCATTTCTGTGTAATCTATTTCATATGTTTTAAGTTTTGATACATATATAACTTCAACATATTATAAATCATTTCTATATTAACACTATATAGTTTCTTCATTATAATTTTGTGAAATACATCATATGTTCATAAGTTAACATCTCTTCATTTAAGGATTCCAAAAATATTTAGGGATTGCAGGATTTAAACTTATTAGAAACTTAAATTGCTAAAAATTGTAACGAAATATCATATTTGAGACGGAATCGCAAACATTTGTATTAACGACGGATTCCGTAGCTAAAATATGCATTTCTTAATTTTCATGCAAAAATTTACTAAGGAAATTAATTAAATTTGTGACGGATCCATAGCTAAATCATTTCCCTCTTGAATTTTGACACGGAATACATCGCTAATTAATGTATTTGTTAAATTTATTTTTTTATTTTTAGAGATGAATTTCCGTCGCAAATTATATGATGGGTTTTTTCCTTTTTTAGCTACAGAAATCCGTCACTAAATCTATGATTGCAAAGAAAATTTTAATTTTTTTAGCGACGGATTTTCGTTATAAAATATATGATGAGTTTTTTTATTTTTTAGCAATGGAAATTTGTCACAAATTATATGATGGGTTTTTTTTATTTTTTTGTGATAGGGTTTGACTTTCCGTCGCAAAAACATTAATTTTTTTCCCTTTTATTTTTGCTACGGATCCGTCATAAAAAAATATGTTTTTGTGACGGATTATATCCGTAGGTAAATTGCTTTTTTTTTTTTTGTAGTATAATGTGCATCTACTGTATTAAGGTTTATGAACTAAGTAAAACATATAATAAATGAGAAGTTTTCGTTGTATTTGATAATATTACTGGTTATGTCTAAGTGAATTTTATTTATTTCAATACCTAAATCGATTAAGTAATTTTTGCCTAAGTGGGGTGTTGGGCCTCAGCGGCAGTGACGTCATTTGTACTATTATGTATTATTATGTTATGAAAATTTAGGACGTAACATATTTTGTATTCGTTTTGTTTGATTGCTCTTCGTGATTTATTGTTCATGACCGTGATCATCTTTTGAAAACGCATAATTCTAACATGATATTTTAAAACTTGATTTTCCATTCTGATTGATTTCGTCCCATACCTAAGGATGTTAATCGGTTCGGTTTCGATGAATCGGTTCGGTTTTTTCAAGGAAAATCAAAACCGACCCGAAATAATCAATTCAATATCTAAAACCGAAACTGTTGATAAATCGATTTCGGTTAATCGATTTTAGTTAAATGGTTTTAATGAGTTTTGATTAAACGGTTTATTGATAATCGATTGCACGGTTTGTCATCGGTTCATAATCGATTCCGAACCAATTGAAACCGATTATAACAAAAAAAAAAAAAAATCAATACAAAACAGGGACAAACTCATTGAGAAATTATTCTGCTATAGTTGCTAGACAAAATCACAGCTTCCTTGGAAAGGCTTCAAGTATGAGAATTCATTTAACATAACATCAAGCTTCCTTGCTAGAAATCATACTCAAGCTTCCATGCAGTAAAACAATAGAATTTGTCTTTGAAAACCCCATGATGTAGGAGTTTATATTCAAAAGGAAATTTCGAACGAAATAATCGAAATTAGCCTGCTGTGCAGCAATGATCAACACTATCATACACTCCAAATGCACATTGTCCGAAAATTCTAAAAACATAATTTATGATATAGCTATTGCGACACAAAGGCAAGCTAAGTGAGGGTTTTCCAATTGAAATATCAAGTCCTCAAAGGACAGGAAGTAGTTTATCAAATATCAAGCCTTTGCACGCATAAAAAGTAAAAGCATCATATGAAGGCATAAAAACTGTACAAGACCTCTTATAAAGTAGATGCTATAGAAGGAGCGGGCTCAGATGATAAAACATCTTTCAATGCTTCAGCTAGTTCTTCAGCATCTTCAGCTTGTTCATTTCGAGCTATAAATGAAAAACATGAAAAGAACATATTTTAAAAACTCACAATCTTTCATTCCAATGAAGCAGATTAATGTAAGATTACCTTCGAAATCCATATTATACATCCAATCTCACAAACATACTAAAGCTTCAACATTCTTCGAAAGCAATCTACTCCGATATTTATCAAGAACTCCATCACCAGCACTCAATGATGACTCGGATGCAACCGTTGATACTGGAATTGCTAAGATGTCTCGAGCAATGCGAGACATGTCAGGGAACTGGTTGTCGCATCCCTTCGAGTAAGCTAGTACATCATAATCTCTTACCCATGGTTTTCTAGACTCCACGAGGTATTGCTCTAATTCTCTCATCAATGTTGTCCTTTTTTCGTTTAGCCCAACTAGCAAATGGGTCTTGCAAAACAGATAAAAACATGCACGGTATGATGAAATCATCTATAAATCGGCTAGTTTCACGTGTCTAAAACATGTATATATGCACAGCTACTAAATTATCTATAACAGCAAATAGACATAAAATATGATAGAGGACATAGTAGTTTACCTCCACTAAAGTGTCCAAACCATCTTGAGAATTAGAATGCTCCTTTGGCATGATTTTGTATTCATCATAAAGTTGTTCCAACGCTAGATTCACGCGTGTAACAGATTCAAAAATCAAGTCGTCTTTCTTTGGATAGATTTGTTCAGAGCCCCATTCAACACCTTCTAACTTGTAGCGTGGATCCAAACAGTGGCAATTGCGAGAATCAAAGAATACTTCTCCTAATACTTGTTGAACTTCTCTCTCATGGAAGAGATTGTTCTCATAATAAAGTCACACTTGGAAAAGCAATATCATTCAACATCACATGAACCTTTACTTCACATCAAAAATACAGATTCGATATTGAATACTTGGAGCCAGAACACATATTTGTGATCTCATCAAAAGGCCTCAAAAATTTTGCAAGTATCTCAATCCTTCTCCATTCATCTGAATTAGGACGATAGTAATATGAGGCATCTTCACCCTCTATGTGATCAAAAGCTTGCTTGTAAAATAGAGCATCATCAAGCATTTGGAATGTTGAATTCCACCTAGTTGTGACATCTCCATGCAAACTTCTCTTAATAGAGATACCCAATACTGTACAACTCGCAGCAAATTTTTCCTTTCTAGCTTGAGAGCTTTTGACATATTTGATGCTATCACGGACTTTCTGAATTGAGTCATCAATCAACTTTATTCCTCCTTGCACCATTAGATTCAAAATATGACAACAACAGCGGATATGGAAGAACTCTCCTTCACACACCAAGGCATTCTTTGAGATCAAGTCACTCTTCAAGTAAGAAACAAAAGAAT
>JAOVYX010020855.1:0-16488 GCA_035668315.1 Drosera spatulata | reverse complement strand
ATTAAATAAATCTCGATCATTGAATCTTTTCATAATGAACGGTTAATAAATGACATAGATGACGTAACTATTCTTTAACTACGTTAGCGTAAAAATATCATACCCCATAAAAATAAGAAAAAATTATCCGAAGTTATCACCTAACAAAAATAATAATAAAAAGATATCTCATTATTATTTTTTCCTGAAAATATCTCTTATCCATATTTATTTTTTTAACATCAAATTTTTCTCTTTTATCTTTTTCAAGATACACCCTTCTCCTCTCTCCTCTCCATGTAGCCATTATCAACAACCACATCCCCTTCACCTCCTCCATGTTCCACCCAAGACCTCCTTTGCTCTCGGTCGTCGCTACGACGTCATCATCATCAAAACCCAACCGATCCTATATCTTGTTTCTTAACTAATCCCAATCACCAATTACCCATGAAAAAAAAAAAAGACAGTTGATAAGATTAAAAGAGGACAAAGAATATATGATCTTGATTGTCGTGAGAAAGTTCGGATTTGTTACAACCATAGACGAAATCGTGTGGGTTTGATCAGGATCGACTTTGTTATCAGTTTTCTCTCAAAGCATGGCATATGCTTCGATCAAGATCGTCCATGCACAAATATGGTTAAACATGGTGTTGCCCTTGACCAGATTGAGCAGACGACTTATCTCGATTTCTCTCGATTTCGACTATCCTTAGGCGAAGGTGATCAATTCTGACATGGGTGTATGGACGGCTTGGTTGGCTTTTTTCAGACTTACAAGCTTGGCATTTTTCAGACGTACTAGCTGCATTTTAAAGACGTACTACTTTGTTGGGGTGTTATTGATGTTATAATTACTTGTAAGGGTGTTTTTTTTTTTTTTTTTTTTTTTTAGGACGTATTTGTATTTTTTTGAAAGGGTACTACTTATGTTCGACGGACGATGTCAACAGGAGACGACAACAGGGAACTTACTCATAATGTTTTCAATGACAACGACGAAGGTGGGGACGAACTGATAACGGCAGTAGGTGATTGCAATACGTTGACGACTCCAACGAGATTTATGTCGACGAGTCCTTATGCTTATGGTTTCAGTACGTTATTTCAATACGTGAATGAAATCTACGATAGTTACCGGGTGAGCGCACATTTTGGATTTGACATTGAATTTTTTTTTAGAAAAATCAATATCTTGTGTAATTAATGATAATTTTGTTACGAAAGTGGATATGATGTAACATGGATATTATTATTATAATTATTGATGGGGTAACTATTCGAAAAAAAAAAAAAAACAAGATGGAGTACTTTTATGTCATTAAGTCTCCATAGGGGTGTCTATAGATAATTCTCCCTAAAAATAATTTGTTTTTTTACCTTTTTCATTATGTATTTAATAGCATAGTTTAATTTTTATCATTTTATTTATTTATTCTTGTGAGAGAACTCAGTAAGAAAAAGAGGGGAAAAAATAATAATGGATAATAGGATGTGACATAAAATAAGAATAGAATTCTATATTAGTAAGCCAAACATTTCAAAATGGGAAAATGTCTTCAAATAATTTGGAACATCTTGATTTGAAACAATGCAAAAAAATATGGGAAGAATTCTTCATAGGTACCCCTATATAATTTTAATTAAACAAAGGTACCCTTTTATAATTTCATTTATATTAATTATCCCATATTTAATTATAATCAATTACAAGATCATTTTCCCCATCCAAATTCAAATTCCTAAACTTCATTATTTTTAAATCCAATATTGATTTTTGTAAGATGATGCCGCCATCATGATAAATGCCACCATCGTCGAGGCCGCCACCACAATATTAGACTGACGTACTGATTCTCACAGATTGACATTCTCATTCACAATTGTGACCGTTTTTCTTTATCGTCGATCCTTATCGGGACCATGCAACCACGTGCTGCAACCAAACCAAAAAAATGAAATGAAAGGAGAAGCAATAATGTGAATGAAGAATACATAATGTGATAAAATCAAACGTACCGTAGTTTTTCGATGTATTCCGAACTCCTAATTATTTTATATTTAAACATTGCGTATAATATATTGTGAAAAACAGACGTACTATAAATGAAGAAAGACGTATTATGAATGTGATATTTTTTTTCGAAGACGTACTATTATATTAATTGAAAGGAACATGATCTCAAAATTTTAACAATAGACATTATAATATATCAAACCCAAATAATCGATGGTGATTTTGTGATGGATACATCACCTGAAGGCTGACGTAGTATGCATTCCACCAAATCGATGGTGATGTTGTGATGGATACATCTAATGATGGAATCGCGAGGGGGAATTTCTAGGGTCGATTTGGGGATGATTTGTGCCCTAATTATGAGATTTGGAGGAAGAATTGAGAAGGAAATAAAACAGGATCATATTTTCGAAACGGATAGGAAAGATTTAACTTTAAAAACATGAAAAATAAATAAATAAATTGTACCTCCTGGTAAAAAAAAAAAAAAGGGAGGGTGATACTTGGTGAGAATTAATTGGGTTAAGTGATATCTCTGGGTAATTTTTTCAAAAATTATGGGAGAAAGAGGGTGACATTTATGTACTCCAAAACAAAGACTAACATCTATGTATTCCAAAACAAAGACTAATCGATTTCACCTGGCTTTCTACTCTATTCTATTGTATGAACTTGATCTCTACTTGTGAACATAACTTTCGATTGTATTTTTTACGATATATTATTTTATAGTTTTTTTAGTGATAATAAATAATTCATTTTAAATTAAGTAGTTATATTGTCTATTAGAAACTTTAATTATCAATTATTCATGCATTGTTTAATTATAAAAAACTCATAATATTGGATAATATATATATATATATATATATATATAAAGGCATCAACGTTACTATTATATGAGAAAATGAAATACAAAAACTTAATTTGTTTAATGTGATATTCATGCCATAATCAATCCAATATCAAATAAAAAAAAGTATCAAATATTGTTTTTCCCAGCTTTCACATAGTTAGCTAATCATTCATATGAATACATATATAAAGCCATCAACATTACTGTATTATCTCATAATAACATATAAAAACTTAATTTCTTTATTGTGATTATTCATGTCATAATCTATCAAAGAAAAGATAGATTAAATAAAAAAAATATGTAATATTTTTCAAGCTTTTCCTTAGTTAGTTAATCATTCGGGAATGACTAAATTTAGAGTAAAAAAGACTAATTACAGAGCATCCATGCTTTCAAATTAAAAATAAACTTATCAATAATGAAAATTGCTCTGAAATTAGTCATTTTTTTTCTCGATTTAACCCTATCCTAATCATTCATGTGCTTGATAGTGAAACTTTTAACGATGTTAGTTAATTCATTATGAAATCAATCAATGAAAAGTTCACATGTTGATGACTATTAACCAATAGAAAATGGACACGAGGATGACCAACCAAAAAAATTTGTTACATTAACCAATGAAAAATTCATATGTTGATGACTATTAACTAATAGGAAATGAACACGTGGATAACCAACCAAAAAAACTTTTTACATTTGTATTATATATTTATAATGATAACTATACAAAATGATAAATGACATGACGACATGCGTTATAACAATACACTCTTGTCATTTAATAATTATAATGAGTAAAATATATAATATCAACTTTTTCTCAACTTATAGATCATTAAGTAATGCTTTAAAAAAATTCAAAATTTAATTTAATTTTATGATAAAAAAATACAACAAATTATAACCATCATACATATACATTTGTTATGTGAAAAAAATAATACACACCTATAACAAGTCTGAAAGATTTTATATACAATTATTCATTAAAATTATAATTAATAAGGAAAAATGGCTCTTGCTGCAGGCCATTCTCCACCACATGTTTTTTTAAATTTTTTTGTAATTTTTATTTTTATTTTTTCAAAACTTGAATTGTGGTGAAAATTGCTCCTGCAAAAGTTTCCTGTCCATTACTTGCAACAGGAATAATTTCCCCAATTAATAATTATATCTTATATTATGAGTTTTATAACATAACAAATATATAAACATAGTAATATACTCTTAAAAACTAAGATTAATTCATCTATAAATGTTGAAATGTTTAAAAAAAAAGTCATCAAATTATATTTATAGCATTATATATGATCTAAATAATATATTGATTTTATAAGCCGATCAGAAATTCAAAATCTTCTGTATAATGGGGAAATAACTATATTTAAATTAATCTAATCTTATTAATATCTTTTACCGTGTTGCGCACGATTAGTACTCAAAAGTGTAAATTATGAATAGGTCTTTATTTTTTAAACTTATTTATCAAGAAGTCATCTCCAACTTACTAATTATCATTTGATTATATTTGGCTTGATTTTAGGAATGATTTGTTGTCTTTCTTCATTGGATATTATGGAATTGAAGTCTTTTATTTTTTATAGATGATTAGTTGATAAATAGTGAAAGTTTTCATAGGGTACCACTTTAGAAACTTATTTCCAAGGAGTTATTACCATGAAAACTTTATTCCTACAAGATATCACTTTTATAAAAGAACACACAACCTTTCCTAATATGCTCCTTCCTTATGTTCCCATTATTTTCTTCTTTCCTTTCTACGTACATCATCGATAATCATTGTCTTCTCCTCATCTTTGATCATTATCGTCTCCATCATCATCTTCTTCGATCATCATCATCATCCTTGATCGTCATCTTATTCGATCGTCATCATCATCCTTGATCGTCATCTTATTCGATCGTTATCATCATCCTTGATCGTCATCTTCTTCAATCATCATCATCATCCTCATCGTCATCATTCTTGATCATCATCATCATCCTCATCGTCATCATTCTTGATCATCATCATCATCATCAATCATCATCATCTCCATCATCCATCATCATCTTCTTCATCAATATGTATAATCACCCTCTCCATCGTCGATCATCGATCATCATCGTCGATCCATGATCATTGATCACCATCATCATCGAGATCTATTATTCTAGATGTTACTTGTTTCTCTTCTCTTGTTAGTCTATTGTCTTAGATCATGCAGCCCGTTATTGAGTATAAACATTAATTAGAGTCAAACTTGTAAAGACCTCGGAGTTCTGTTGGTTTAAGCTCGACAGAATAGCTGGTTAGCAAGCCAAGCATAAGTGTTGTTTTGATCTTGGTGAAATTGAAGAACATAGTGGGCTCGAAGTAGTTTTAACTAGTTCTGTTCCAGTATAGTTAGTTTGCATCATTTTGCAAATATAAAAATGGTAGTTCACGATACACTTTTCTTTATAGTTTTTGGTTCATAACAGCATGCTCTGTACTTTTACGTTGTATTTCACGACTTTGATTTGTTGCGCATAGATTTGTCTTGCTCCACAAGTAATGTGCTTGTACAATCTTGAACAAAATGATGTACGAGATGTGTTTTTCACTTGTCATACTATTTTTTTTTTTTTGCAAATGTGTGCTAGATGATGTATATGATGTGTTTTTCACTAAGCGTATTTTTTTTTTCCATTGACGTACTAGATGATGTGTTTTTCACTAGACGTACTACTTTTTTTTATACAGACGTATTAGATGATATAAATGATGTGTTTTACACTAAATGTATTATTTTTTGCATATGCATATTAGATGATGTATTTTTCACTAAGCGTATAATTATTTTTATTTTATTTTTTGCACGGGCATATTAGATGATGTAAATGATGTGTTTTTCACTAGGTTTATTATTTTTTTTATACAGATGTATCAGATGTTGTAAATGATGTGTTTTTCACTAGGCTTATTTCTTTTTTTTTGTATAGATGTATCAGATGTTATAAATGATGTGTTTTTCACTAGGCGTATCATCTTTTTTTGTCAGGTATACTAAATGATGTATGTGATGTGTTTTGTACAATCTTTTTTTGTACCATTTTTTGTACAGATATACCTGTTTTTGTACAATCTTGAACAAAACGATGTATGAGATGTATTTTCCACTTGTCATACTATTTTTTTTGCAAATGTGTATTAGATGATGTATATGATGTGTTTTTTACTAAGCGCACTATTTTTTAATAGACATACTAGATGATATATTTTTCACTAGACGTATTATTTTTTTATACAGACGTATTAGATGATATAAATGATGTGTTTTACACTAAATGTACTATTTTTTGCATATGCATATTATATGATATATTTTTCACTAAGCGCATATTTTTTTTTTTTTTTGCACAGGTGTATTAGATGATGTAAATGATGTGTTTTTCACTAGGCTTATTACTTCTTTTTTTATACAGATGTATTAGATGTTATAAATGATGTGTTTTTCACTATGCGTATTACCTTTTTTTTGTTAGGTATACTAGATGATGTATGTGATGTGTTTTTCTCTCGATATTCATTCAAAGCAGTTCCAACAGTAAAACAGGAAAATCAACCAAGCCAAGTACCAAACATGATCACCGTAAAAAGAAAACCATCAAAACCCTAGCTAATCTCCGCATGACGTCGATCGAATACGATCGAACAAGATCGTAATTACGGAGAACTCGTGTTAAGAGGTTCGAAATCAATTAGGATTTGATGAGTGGAATCATGATGGTTTATAGAATACATTTAATACATAAGTATTAATTAAATTGACCAACCAAATTTGGTAACAAAACAAGACAAACTTTTATACTAAGAAACCCTAAAACATAGCTTTACATATTAGGTAGGGATAAATTCAGAGCAAAAATTGCTAATTACAGAGCAATTTTTCTTTTTTGATAAGTTAATTTTTCATTTTAAAACATGGATATTTTGAAATTAGACTTTTTTTGTTTTGGATTTAGTCATCCCCTTATATATTTATAATTGATAAGAGTAACAAATGAATATATAAGTAATAAAGTTGGACATGTTATTGATGATCCATGGAATGATCAAACACTGTATTTTACTAATTTATCAGAAAACATAAAAAGTTGTTCGTGCTACATACTATCATCCTGGGACAAAAAAAAATTCTCAACTATATCTGATAGTAAAACCATCAATAATGTGATGAAAAGTACAATTATCACGCAATGTTATATTTATTATGAGATGAAAGAAATATATTTTAATATTTTTTATTTAAATTTTTAATGTTTTATCATGAGCTTCTTTGCAACGTGACAATTGCTCAAAACAGGATTGTTTAGAACAATCCACCATCTAAATCTATTAAACAAGATGAGGTTAAATGGGATTATTCATTATTCCATATACAATCATCTTTAACCTTTAGATTATTAATATCGGGATAAATAATGGCATCCACCTTAAAGCACTAATCAGTCCCCTAATGTTTTCATCAAAATAAAAAATAAAAAATCAGTCCCCTAATGAGGGAGTAAGTGCTTATGTGGGATTACTATTAGTCCCTCATCCCATGAACCGTAAAATCAAATACTCCGAGCCTTGAGTTTGTTTTGAACTTTCCAACTAAAAGATGAAAGCAAGAAGATGATGGCAGCTTCTCTTCCAAAACCAGCATGACTCGACTCGAATGAGTCAATCGAGTTCAACAAGTATGAGTATATGACAAAGAAACATGGGTTGAAGTACTCGAATTCACATCTTATAATTTGGTACATCTTTAAAACCAAAAGATTTTCCTTCCGTGTCATTTCTGTTTCAATTCTCATATAGTTCATCAAGCCGATCATGTGGCCCTGTGGTTGGCATGCATGGAACACCCATAGGGTGGTTTCGCATTCCCTTAGCAGACCTTAATTTGCATAATATTGCTCCTAACCCACGGATAATAGGATTATAGTGGGCACATAACGGAAGCAACCAAAGCTGACAAGTTATTTGAACTCGCCAGACATCGACAATGCTTGGATCACTGATTTCAAGGTTAGCCCTCAAATGCTTGAGGACTTTCAACACTGTTTGCAACCATTAAATTCTTACCCATGAGCCTAAGAACCAAAGTAGACGGAGAAACACAACTGTCTGCACAAGTTCTTGCTTTATTATTGCCAGGCGCTAAAGGTGGAGCTGGAGTGTGAGTTGAAGTTGGAGACCGAGCTGGAGTTGGAATTCGCTCCACGGGCTGTTTGGAGGGAGAATGAGCCAATCTTGCAGTTAATATTTGCAAGCAATCAGCCTCGGTTAACATTACCTGGTCACTGGGTGGTGTTTCCGGCTTCGAACCTGTATTCTTCACCGTAGAAGCTGCATCAACTATTCTGATTGAAGGTCGCATTGGAAGCTGCAATCCTTGAACATCAAAAGCAGCATCCCAGGGTATCCCTCCCTCCCTAGAACAAGAACATGGATGACCACTGCTCTGCAATCGAAAAGTTCCCTCTTGTCGAGACACCAGGCCTCCTCTTGAAAAATCGACATCGAGTAAAGCATCTGTACCAGCTATCCTCGCAACCTGCTGTCTAACAACTTGACTTGAGCTCCCATTTGAAAACTCAGAAGAACCCTTCATTATAAGAAGTGAATTAGGTCCCACAAGTGGGCCAGAAACTCTAGAAGCTGCCTTTGGTTCCACGAAGTTTGAAATAGTAGATGACGCTGAAATAGGAGAATCGAGAGAATCCTCATCAGCCCCATTGCTCCGGTCATGAGAAAATTGCATGCAGCTTGTAGTTAAGGATGAATTTCCTTGGAAAACTTCAGACTCCATGCCCCTTGGACTAGGCAAATACGATCCAGGTGGTCCTGGAATAGGTATGGGATCATATACAACAATAGAATCTTCTCCTCCAAGTTTACAGCAGTAGGCAACTCTATCCTCATCTTCAGTCACATCACCACCACCAATGCCGTCCCTGGTCAGCATTCCATGCTTAACACCCGATCGAAGCCCTGTACCAGGGATCGGTACACCAGAACAAAACATTCGAACTTGGTTCTCTTCATCTACATCATATGCCAGCGCAGAAGATTGGCGCAAACTCTGAGCCCCTTTGGACAAGATGTCAGTAGCCACAACCTCTCCACCATTGGGAATCTCCATGATACAGCTTAAACGTCCTTCAGTTTCGTGACTCAGTCCTTCATAGTAACTCGAGTTATCAACTTCTTCATTTGGATAACGAGAAGAGAAAGCTCTCTGCGGGACGTCATCAACCGTGGGATCACTACCTCGGTGGGCATTTGGCCACCCTCTTTTGGGTCGTTTTTTCTGGGTTCTTCCACCTCCACGACACTCAACTATTTCACTTGCTCTAGGGAAGTCAAGAACATCGTCATGTACTGCATCCAACATTTGAAAAGTTTTAGAAGGTAATTCTGCAAATTTCCTGACTATTCCACTGTGTAGGCATGTCCTAAGCACAAAATCATTCTGCTTAGCACTGGACTGAAATGAAGGAACAGTTGACTGGTCGAGTAGATATCCATTCTTGCTGCTGGAGCTAGGCGATCTCATTCCCATAGGAGAAAATGCAAGGAAACTTCCACTTGATGATCTACTACAGCTGGAAAACCAATTCTCAGTTTCCGCAGCATGAACAGGAATGCCAACCACTTCTTCAGGCATAGAATCATCCCCTCCACTCAGACTACTAGAACCCCCAGGGTATGACAGCTTCCTCAGCAATTCAACATTCCCATGGTTTGGAACTCTTAATATAAGATTGCTTGGCCTTTTTCTTCCACCAGCATAGCACTCATCCGCAATTTCAGCTTCATGAGATGGACCAAAGCAATCCCTGATCTTTGTAGGAACATTTGGGTTCCCTTGGGAACTTGAATGCCCTCCAACATGTGTGCTTGCAACACCAGAACCATCAAAGTACAACTGCTCAGACCTGTCCAGCATTGATGCCCTTGTGCATTTGTCAAGCTGATGATTGCTTTTGCTTATGCATTTGTTATGTGGGAAGCCACTGCTTTTGGGCGACACTGTTTTTGCAAGCATTCTAGAGACACTGGGTTTCTTTCGCTTCCGATCCTCGAGGACTTGGACTTTTTGCTCTTCCCTTTGATGA
This sequence comes from Drosera spatulata, assembly GCA_035668315.1. Taxonomy (NCBI): domain Eukaryota; kingdom Viridiplantae; phylum Streptophyta; class Magnoliopsida; order Caryophyllales; family Droseraceae; genus Drosera; species Drosera spatulata. The sequence goes on along the minus strand of JAOVYX010020855.1, from coordinate 6,472 downwards.
CCTTTCGGCAGAACCATACCCTGTGTAGAAAACAGTAACAAAATGAACCAGCCAAAGGTGACGCCAGTTTCCAAATGTGTTCACCATAGCATTTCATGTAGAAAGCACATTATATATATAACCTGATGAATAAATTCTTTCCTTCAGATAAATATGGACCAAGTGATATGCCAGATTGCATGGAGCAAGAGAAACAACTTCAGCCCTAAACAGTTATACCACACAATCTAGATCCACATATAACAAGGAAGCGAGGAACCAAGGATAAGAACATATAGAAACTAAATGGGTCAACACCGAGCAAAGTAATGATATTAATTTGACTGATGACAATATTTAAAGAGCTAATTTTTTTGTGGCGGGTTTCTCACATGTGTCGACTGTTGAGGAATCAATCAGTAAGTAGCCAGTTGTCTCTTGTTAAATAAAGAAAAAAAGAAGATAAAAGAACCCCAAAACCCTAGAAAAAAAAAAAGCAGAAAAAAAAACACCACCAAAAAAAGGAAAAAAAGAAAAAGAAATAACAAAGCAATAAAAATAAATAAACGATAGCCAGCTGAAAGATCAACTAGAAAGAGAATTCAATTTGAATGAAAAGCATGCCAGGAAGAAAGAACATACCTTAGGAGGGAAATCCTTGCATACCATAGAAGTACATGGGGTGAGTTTCAAATGACTCAGGTGCGTTCCAAGATATTTCTTCCTTTTGGATGAAAGGATTTGCTCCCTTCGACGCTTCTCTTGTGGCTTTCTCTCTTTGAGACGATTTTTGGTTCTGAACCTTGAAGATATATCACTAGGCACAGATAAGATACGAATTTTCTTCCCATTGGCATCAATATAAACTGATCCATCGTCCGTACGATCAAGAGGATTTCTGGCAGATGAAATCAGATTTTTTCCATGATCACTGGCAGAGTTAGTAACCTGAAGATGAAGGTTCATTTCAACTGCCCAGCGTGTTCCGTTCCTTCTATCAAGGTCTTCAAGTGTGCACCGGTGAGCAGTTTCATAAATATCAGACATAAGTCTTATTTTCCTAGGCTTTATTCTTGGCTTGGGTGGTTCAACATTACCTGGCTGAGGAGAAGGAGGTTTGGCGAAAAGGCAGTGATCAATGTGGGCATTCAAAGTAGTATTTGACGAAGATGAAAAGGTTTGACAAACTGGACAAATTTTTGTTGCCATTAATCCTTCAGAAATACATGTGATATCTTCAGTGGATGGCTTGTGATTACCACTGCGTCCAATTTTGAAGACCAATCTGCACCTCTTTTTGTTACTAGGAGCAGGGATATCCCCAGCAGCAGGAGAAGCAACGTCTATTCCATCTGCGACTGTGGAAGGAGGAGGCTTACAAGGTGATGCAGTTCTTTCGGACTCCAAATTGTTACCTTCTCCAGTCAGTGATACTGGATCGCCATCAGGAAGGCCCAAGGCCTCTCCAAGCATGTAATCACGTCCGGATTCAATCAAAGAGTCAGAAGCTAAGGACTGATCCTCTAGAACAAAGGGGCCTTCACAAGGTGAAGCAGTTCTTTCGGACTCCAAATTGTTACCTGTATTGCCTGCTAGTTTCTCAATTAGTTGAGCGGTGCAGCTTGGTAGAGCATTAGAGCTTCCAAAAGAAGGGAGATGCTGGAAAGGGGGTAGTGGGTCCTTCGCTCCATTCTTCAGACACAGCTGCAAGTGTTTTGCAGAAAATGGCCAAGACGCTGAGATATCCTTGCTACGTGAAGCAAAAACGTAACCCCTGAACCCAAAAACAAGAAGGAAAATAAAACAAGAAAGCTTGGTTAAACTATTCAAATGTGCTGATACAAAAAGGTGGAGATGTTGACATACAATCAGAGCCATGATCAAAATCTATATCATTTTCAAAACAAATATAAAAAATCTATATCATTAAAATTGTAAAACAATAAGATCCAGAAAAGAAGCAAAACGAACTAACCCAAGTGTGGAAAAATCATATGGTGGAAAAGAGGTTAAAGGAAAAATCATCAAGACAGGTGGTAGTGACATGAAAGCAACTCAAATAACTAAAACTAGTTTATCACGAATCGAAAGCCCAGACAATAATCCTGAAATGATCAGATGATCATGATCAAGTTATACTGTATAATGGCATGGCATGAACTAAGAGGACATGACATAAGCCAAGCTAAACGAAGTAGTGCTAGTAAAATTAAGGTGGAGCAGACAAAAAAACAAACACACACTAAAATCACTGGTTAATGCAAATAGTCAAATAGAGACTACCTAATAGAGAAATTGGTGTTTTTCAGGTCTTGAAGAGAAGAAGCAGCGGCTGCATCATGAATAGAGAAACCATCATAATTTGATGAATCAGTGGGAGCAACGGGTGCAAGAGAAAGAGGGATGTGAGGAGGAGCAACAGGATCGGTAATCTTCAAGCTGCTGCGGCAGGAGGTGGAGGAGGAGGAAGAGGAAGAACCTGGAGAAGAAGAAGAATGAGGATCGGCAATTGCAACTGGTGGCGGCGGTGGTGGTGGGTTTTCAACGGAGAACATCTGATGGGTTTGAAAATCGATGACACCCCTTCTGCAGTTTATGTGGTAGATGCCTCAACCACAGATGAAACAACGAACAAACAGTCCTCCATATCCACCTCCTGATTGGCTCTATAACGGTTTGATCGATGTTGACCAGGAGGCCTGCTTCTAAGTATGAAGTACAAACCCAAGCCGATCGAGCTCCAAGTTGCCAACTCAGAGCAGAAGCTGATTTGGTAAGGAGATCATGAGATGAAGTAGAAGTAGCTGCAAGGCCAGCCTATATACCATGCATCATCCAAAAAAGAGCAAGCAGTATATTACTAGCTAGCAAGTAGCAACACACTACAGCCCCTGCAGATGGGCTTTCGTCCAACACAAAAAATATCATGCGGCGGCAGCTAGCAGCAAAATCTCACGCCACATGTACCTGCAAAAGCGTACCAATTGAGCAAGAGAGTCACGAGAAATGGGAGCAATGGAAGAGCAAAAGGCCAAGGTGTGGAGCAAATTAAGTACTTCGAGGGGCGTTATTTTATGTGAGTTTGGTGAACAATATGGTCCAATCTACACATACAATTTCCTCCTTGCAAGCAAGCGCTAGTAATGGATCTCGAGGATTCCGACAAACACAAACATGAAAGACGGAATATACATTGAAGGGACAAGAAGAAAAACAGAGACGTGTAGCTAGGGTAGGGAGATCCGCCAGATCTACGGGGAGAGTTGGAGCTAAGTAGCTGAACGTCATTTTATGTGGAAAAACCAAACACAAATGAGAAAGGCGTCTGTCGGCAGCTGCTACATCGATCAAATTCAAAATTAAAGCCCAGATCGAACGCTAAAATAAATGGAAAAAATCAAAGCAGCAGGTGCCCCCAGATCGACTCAGAGCCAGCTAGCTAGGCAGAAGATTCAACCAAAACCAAAAGATTGATATTATTGAATTGAATTAATCTGAAAGATATATCAATTTCAATGTCCAATTTCATTTTTAGGGTTAGACAGAGAGAAAGGGAGAGAGATGTGTGAGTTTACCCTAAAAGTTTCGCTAGCAAGTATTAGTCGGAACAGTAAACGTCGAACCACCAAAGCAACACAGCAGCAGCAGTAATTTAAGGGTAGCTCAGCTGATCCATCCATCCATCCATCGATCTATCGGCCGACTGATCGACTCCGACTCTCTCTCTCTCTCTCTCTCTCACTTCAAAATGGAATGGCCACCAAAAATACTGAAAATTAATTTGAGATATTTTGCTTATAAGTAAATCTGCTGAAAACAAGAATCCAGCAACACCACACAGCTCCCTCCACACGCATACTATTAAACTGCGGACTGCTAGTAGACTAGTAGTTACTAGTAATTGCTTTGCTCGAATATCAACAGAAAGTTGTGTTCCCAACGGGAGGATGAGAAAGGAAAAAGGGGAAAGAAGAAGAAGAATGGCCTGAGGACGATAAGATTGCACAAATGACAAATATCATTAAAAGAAAAAAAAATAAGAGAAAAAACCAAAAAGACCTGACCAGATTCGCTGTCTCGATGCAACTGCTGCTTTCGTTTCTCGCTTCCACTCTTTTTTTATTTTTTTATTTGGACCCAATTTTAACTTGGAAAAAATGAACAAGAAAAACCCAGAAAGAAGAAGAAGAAGAAGAGAGGGAGCTTTCACCTTCCCAACAGAGTAACTACCGGGTCTCGACTAAACGCAGAGAGACAATTTAATCGAAGTTAATCTGCTTATTTACTTAAGGAGAGCTCATGATGAGGATTGAGGAAGTGGAGAGCGTCCCCCTGTGTTAAACATGACTCGATTTCCTTCAATATGGTGTGAATCTCAGCTCCGTCTATAATCAATCGTGTCATAATTTCCTAATGATCATGATAGAGCGAAATTGTTACCAGTATTTGAAAACGAGATTGAAAACAAAACATAATACGCCATGAGTGGTAACATTTTGAAATTTGAATTTTTCTGAGTTTCATGTTTTTGTTAATTCTTTTTCTCTTTTTCTTAAAAATGATGTTAGTGCATGTGGTATGCGTATTTTATTTTGTTTTGGTTTTTTAAATTCCTAAAAACAAAAATTTATATTAATCTTTTATTAATCATAATTTAGAATCGTTGTCCAAATTAATTTGACTTAATATTGAAAGATGATAAGCTGAATTTTCTCTACAAAATAAGATCAATCATGGACATGTTTTGATAAAATCGAAACAAATATCTTTTTCTATATTTTCATCAGAAATATGGATAAGACTGTGTATAATATCTTGTGTTACGAGAATACCTTCCTCATACTCTCATATCCTACACTTGACGAGATTATATGGATATATTTTTTCTTTTTTTTTCTTTCATTTCGACATTATCAAAAGATACTTATGATTGATATTCCCTCCGTCCGAAAAAAACGCTACCACTCATAGTTTTCAATTTTGTTTGCAACGAGTAAAATCTTGTTTCCAAAATGATGTTCCCATATAGAATTGTATTTACTTTATCCTATAAAAAATATAGCGGTTTAATTCAAATGGAGTTCTTATGTGTATTAAATTAATAATAATATAAATGTATATTTTTTGTCTCTCAAGATATAAAACGATTCGATTTCGAGTTTTGTGTGAATTGAGTTTTTTATAATTATTCTAAAATATCATTATTTTGGTGATAACGAGATTTTCCATACCAGTAGAGCGATGCATTGGCCATTTGGGGAAGGTCGTTGATATTTTGTGTTGAAAAGAATTTTGGGAAAAAAGATGCGTATTTTATCATAGCACTATAGAAAAAACAAATGGGAACACAACAACATAGATATTCACAATGTCCGTGTAAAACGATGACATGGATAGTTTTTTTCCCTTGTACGGGCCTTGAAAGTACACTCGGATATCATATCCGCAGATCATCCAACTCCAGTTCCATCCATATACTCCCTCCGTCTCGATGCACTTATTATACATATAAATTAAAAAAAGTGATGATCTTATAAATAATCCATCAAAGATATTTTTTTATAAATTTATTATAAAATATTAAAAATAATATATATTACGAATTATAATTTTAAAACAAAATAATACTTATATCATATCGTTTATTAATAAAAATTAACACATCGAAATACGTAATAAACAATATAATTTTTACGTAATATTATAATTAACATTGGACGAAAGGAGCAATTTCTTTTATGTGGTCTCCATTTTCTTATCCATCCATATACTTTTGCATACAGTAATTCTATTCTTCCTCTATTCCATATATTTTACAATTCGTACATATTTTGTATTATTTTATACATATGAATATAGGTTTCATTTTCATATCAAATCACGTCTGATCATTCCGAAAATGTATTAGGTTGAAGTACGTAATTTATACAATCATTGATGTTTCGCGATAGATTTATCAAAAACTACATTTGATCGTCATTGCACACAAATCAAACATTGCATCGACACACTTACAAAGTCAAAACATTAGTACTACCTCCGTCCCATAAAACATGCAACGTTGGCTTAAATCAACGATAAAATTATTCAAGGTACGAATCGTCCTCGGAACGATCAAACATCATTTTACGTAAAATTATTGTCAAACAATAATGATAATTTAAGTTATGTATTTCAACTCTGAGTCAATGACATAATTTTTTTACGTTATTAAGATGAATAACAACACTTCTTAAAATATATTTTAAATAATATAATGATAATTTAACGTTAAAGTTTAGATGAGACAGAAAAAATTCAGAATAAATGGGACGGGGAGTAGCTCTTTGAAAAAGAAAATTGCTAATCCCCCCTCAAACTCACACCCCCCGGTGGTCGCCACAATTTTTTTTCGTTCTTAAATTATCTTTTCTTATATAATATTTAAAATTATTTATAATTTTTAATATATATATCAAACATTAAAAATAAATATATATTTGAAATCTACACA
>JAOVYX010020854.1:0-16488 GCA_035668315.1 Drosera spatulata | reverse complement strand
CATTGAATAAAGCATGGAATTAAACAAAGCAATGTAAACAATCATTCTGCTGAGTTTGACAAACTGAGAACAAGTGTATCATAATCTCTTCGAAATCATCTCCTAGGCCCGTCCTTCTTGCGTCTCTCGCTCCCTTGATCGCCTCTGCCGTCCCTGAACGTTTTCTCCTCTGTGTCATGCTTAGGACAACCCTAGGGGACATATTTATAGGTGAGACCTTGCAACCAGATCGATCCGACGGCTGAAGCTTGTTATTTTGCATCTGGAAGCACGTCGCGGCCGCGACCATGTCTGTCGCGCCCACGACCAATTAAAATTTGAAAATCTGCTGAACTTTTACCTTCGCGCTCCCGACGCTTGTCTGTCGCGCACGCGACACCAAGATTGCCCACGACATCAGTGGTCGTGCCCGCGACAGGTGCACTGTTGCCTTAAACCTAAAACTAAAAATACTAAACGACGTCCAAAAATTCTAAAAACTTATACATGACATCTAAACATGCTAATTTAGCTTCCAATGAATGCTTACAATATAATCGTTCATCAACCACATCATCCCATTCTATAGCAATGGCATCCTCCTTTGCCTAAACAAAGTTTAGTTTTAAACCATTCGATACACTTCGATTTGAGACCTCCCCAGACACAACATTAGTCATCAAACCTTCCTTGTCCTTACACACAACTCGACCCTCTACAATATCAACCCATCGAGGTTTCAGAATCGATGTAGGTTTGGCTACCAAATCCCTTGCTTCAATCAACTCATCCTTCTTCGCAATCTCCCCTTTCTCGTTCATGACATCCACACACAAACCTTCATTTTCAGACGAAACCTCCTCCTCCATTTGAGTCCCTTGACTCACCATCACCTTCTTCGGCCTAGCATCCCCCATTCAGTTGGTCCCCGTCGTCGGAATCGCCCATCGCTGGAGTGAACCCTAGTTCCCAACTTTTGTTTGTATATCAATCTCTATTCGTATTTGATAAGAAATAAAACAAATGAAACTGTATTTTCTTATCCAAAATTCTTTAGTGTACACCACAATGCATTAATTGCGACATTTGATAATGTATCGTCATTTGCAATGTATTTGATGTCGTTCATATCAGTCTATGTGTGCCCTCTGATGGGATCTTTTAAGATAGACAATATCTCTGTAATAAAAAATTTATTAGATGTTTTGATTAAATAAGAATTTATGTATGTAAAATTGAAACTTTGATAAATTTTAACACAAATGCTCTATTTAATTTAACACAGGCACTCTGTTTAATTTAGCAGAGGCATCCTATTTTGACAACATAGTTACTAAAATTAAAAAATAATCAAAGCAAATATTTAAAAATATTTGAAATTAGAATGCTTATATATTTTCTAGTTATCCGTTGCATTGTCCATCAGGTATTGCTCCATGTCAAGGGTTGGCTTGGGCTTTCATCCTTTTTTTTGGTATGGGCTCTCTTTTTTTTAGTTACTGTACCATTGAGTTCGACGTATAACCAGTCTTCTTTTTTGGTTTCTCCTTTACTATTTTCCCTTCGCCTTCTTCTTAGTCTGATTGCAATACTTCATCTAAATCATTGAGGTTATAATAGTCATCCTCTTCTTGTTCCTTTGTGTTTATGGGGGTCGAGTTGCTGTCAAACAATGTCTTATATTCTGAAGTGATCTTTTTTTCTATTTCAAGATCCTCGGTCAGTCTCGTGTTCTCTTGCTCTTTTGAACAAATGATGTTGTTTAGTCTTTCCCATTGTTTCGAAGCCTTCATGATCAATTCTCCTGTATTACTCAGTTCTCGTTTCATCTTCTCCTTTGCAAGTATCTCTTGAGAAAGCGTTGTCTTGTTCTTTGTAGCTTCTTGTTTCCGTTCTTCAATTTATTTCTTTAATTCTTCAATCGTAGGATCACTCAAAGAATTGGTTCCATTGTTAGCGGATGGTTACGCTGTTGAAACTCTTAAAGAACCCAACCCTGATCTAAAACGAAATGGAGCTCTTGAATTATCTTAAACAAAACCCCAGACAGGGTTAAAGGAAACAGGATGATAGTTGAATTAAAACAGAGCGCTTGCTTTTCATATTGTTTGCTTACTTTTTCTTGTGCCATTGTCAATTCAGCTCTTGTTTGCTGACTCCTTTCTAACTCCACTTTCAATTCTTTCTTTACTATTTCAACCCTACAATAAAATTTATAGATCTTGTTAAAAAAAAGTTAAACAAAGGAATAACTTTAGTATATGACATATGTTATCTTTTCCTGAAGCATTTCTATTTGTTTGGTTGCTTCTGTATTCTTCTCAGTTAAAAAGGCATTTTGCAATCTAGCTTCTTGAAGTTCATTCCTGAAGATTGATATTTTGTTCTGCTTCATATGTTGAACCAAAAGATCAGCAAATGTTATCTCGTCCTCTTTGTTCTTAATGATTGGATCACTTGTTGTCGATTCACTTGACTTCGGACGAGGGCTTTTTGCTCAAAACTCAAAATCCAGGGGCATGTGAGCCTTGAGTTTGTGTATCATCGAAGGATTCTTGTTCCCCTTCTTGAATCTATTCCAAGGCCGTCAGCCTCATCCTGTATTCACTTCTTTCAATTTCATTTGAATGCAATTCATCCAATATCAATTGTCATTTTCAAATTTGTTAGTCCAAATTTATTGAAAAATAAAGGATATCTTACACAATTAATCCCAAGTTTTTTTTAGTTTTTTTTTATCTTGTCAATTTTGAATTTTTTAGATGTGGCATACATGTCTTTCGGTAGATCTTTGAGATTCTACCTTGCACATTTAGAAAGGTCCTTGTGTCCTTGAATTGGATTTATCACATTTGTCTTTTTCCAAAACCAATACTGTCATTAAAGAAAAAAAAAAAGAGGGTCAATTTGTGAAAATAAGCAACAAAATGAAATAGCGCGCGTGAATAATCTGAAACAACGGGCCTTAATAAAATTGACCAATGCATGAAAAACAAAGCGCCTATATAATATGAAACAGGGTGAAAGTAGAAAAAACTTAATGGAATGACCAAAACACATCCAGTCACTTTGTCAGAACTCTCGACATTGTCATCCAGTGTTTTTGTCAATTTTTTTATAAAAGTATGATGTCCAGTTATAGTCACGCATTTGATTCATTTGTGCAACCAAATTTAAATAACTCTAGTTCAAGGAGACTTTTGTAGTGCTGACGAACAATGTGTTGAGTATGTACAATATCGACAGTTGTGCTGCGTCCTCGTAGTCATGCAAATCAGTGCCTTTTGATACTTCGATCAATGTATCTCTGATCTTCTTTGTCATCAATTCTCTTTATGCTTATTTCTTTGGTCACGCTCGAACCTTTGCTGCAAGAATTTTGATTCCATTATGACATTATTAGTCCTCCGTCGTCGATGTTGTTGTTTTGGCCATATAGTTCGAGTCTAGGTCAAGGTTGTGTCATTTCTTTGTCAAGTCATGGTTGGTCTAGGTCTAGGTTGTTTTGTTTTGAGTTTATAGTGATATATTGAGAGATCTTTGATGAGTGGGAGCGAGTTGATTTGTCGTTAGAGTTATGTGGATAAGACGTGAGCTTGTAGGAACGTCAAAACATGTTTAAACTTGAACAACGAACATGAAAATGTCATATTAGGGAAACCTACAAACCTAAGATGACAACCCCTCCGATTTCATGGCAGAGCACATCCAAGATATCAACATGCTTGACTTTCCTGGCAAGGCATAGGAGATAGGGATTAAAACATAAGATTGTGAGATGAGCGGTTAGACTAAATTCTTATAATGCGGTTAGCATGTTTTTGATGATCTTGCTTGCATCCGAGTCGAAGCAATGTGATGCGTACATTGAAAATCATATGACCCCTTCTTTGTCTCCATATCTTTAAACCTCTCCTCTTTCACCAACATTATGATTCTCCTATTCATTTGTTACTCTCATATGTGCTTGGATGACGAGTATGATCTACATGTTTGGTTGGAGTGTGTTTGCTTGTTCATATTTACCCTCCACAAAAGAACCCTCTCAAGTTCTTGCCTTATGTTTGAGTCAAAGATGGTTAGAGAATGGGGTAGAAACTCTAAAGGGTAAAAGGGAAAGGGTGCGCTTGAAATATAAAGGGCACAAAATGTACAATGAATGAAAGCTTGCTTGATTGCAATGTAAAATTTCATGCTTTAAAAAAAGTCATATACCCTAAATAAAAAGGGTGACTTGTGAGTATTTGCAATGTTTGGTTATGAATTTCATGGTTTTGTCCCAAAGCACAATGCTTAGTGGGTAAATAGGGAAGGTAGAAAGACCATCACTTGACTTGGCATATTTTCATCATTTTCTACTAAGCTCCACAAGTCCTAAAGGTAACCTCTTTTCACCCTTTTTATGCTTCCTTTTCAAGTCTGATTTGGATTACAATGCACGTTATTACAAAGTGAATGAGTGGGTGTAATGCTAGGTGAAATCGTGAGTTTCCCTGTCATATTATTTGAGTTGAAATCTTGCTGTTACGTGTTTATGAACGATTATTGATATAATCCTCATGAACATGTGGAAAGGTGAGTGATGCCTAGTCTTAGAAACGATGTGGAAATATTAGGATATGATCATGCAAGTGGTCGTAGGGGGACGATGAGTCGGTTTATTAACATCTCGAGTTATGACACTTGATTATTGTGATTGTTAGAGTTTGGCATGTCATGACGTTCTTGTTTGTTTCACCTCATTATCATTGCTTGAGCACAAGGAATAACGCAACCTTCGCGGAGTTGATTAGAGTGTAAAAACGCATGTTTGACCTTGTTTTCTTCTTGGTTTTCAATGCGTGTTTAGGATGAATTGTGCATCTAATTTGTTGATGATCTGCTGGAGTAGGTAAGTGTTAGTGAGGTTTAGAGTTTGTTTTGGATTTTTCACTCATCAAATCATCAACAAAGAAGGGAAAAGAAGATAAAGAAAGGATCAAGATCATCCATCATCAATCTAATTAGGGGAGATCATCCTTTGGTTACCTTTTTCCTTAGTGGTTTTTGTGACTTTAGATCACTACGTCTTGTATGCACACCATGTTTGATGATTTGTCTTTACCTCCGAATCATGAGGTAAACCTTTTATTAGGGTCGTGATGTAGTTTGAATAGTATTATGATCATTTACATGCTTTGATTTAATTGTTCGTTCATTGTTTAAGGTTGTGCGTTGGTTGTTGAACGGAGTGTCTCGTTTGATTAATCACCAAGCGTTAATCTTATAGTTTGCTTCGATTTCGAGAGGATAGACGTAGACTAGACCTACGCAACCTTCACCTTGAGTTAAGCGTGAGGTTGAGAAGCCACTCGCGTGACTCTCGTAGTCATCTAAGGAGAACCACCGTGCGAACTACTAACTAGTTGCGTTAATCTCACATAGAGATGCATTGAGGTGACGTCCAGTAAGATTTACTCTAAATCTCGAGAGGGGTTAGAGTATACCTTAGAAATTCTTGACTAACAACCTACCTATTCACTTAAAGAACAACTAAATTAGAGTAAACGGAATGATCATACACTAGGATAATGAGATCACGATCCTACCTTCACATCCATACCACTCATCGTTTAGCTTACCGAGTTAGTGTTGTTGCAAAGTTCATCTATTACGTTAGATTAAATCTTAATTGACCATTTTAATTTGACCCATTAGAACTATCAACGTTGATCGTAAGAGGCTAAGTTCCTCGTGAGACGATACTCTTACTCTCCACTTTATTAGTTGTGAAGGTAACATAGTTGTACGAGTATTATGTGAAAATTGATACAATATAGAGTTGCCAGAAGAAAAGAGATCAAGGCTAGGTTTGGTACTCTTCCCTATTAAGGGTCAGAGATGAGATACTGAAGAAGAGACCTGATACTACACAGAATGTATAAAAGAATGGTGATTACACAATTAGAGAAGGTTACAAAATCCTCATGGGAAAAACTGAGATTAAGAGGTGGAAGGATGAAATGGAGTGAGGAGGATCATCCTAGGCATAGCTTCATTCTTTGACTGGTTTATGTAATTAAAACTTCGCATAAGAAAGTGGTTATATGAGGAGGGGTTTAGTGATGAAGATCAATGTACATTTTGTGGAAGAGCGGTTGAGGAGATTGATCATTTAATTTTTAATTGTCATGTGTCTCAACCAGTATGTTTTGAATTTTTGAAAAGGCTGAAATTGAGGAAGAACATTGCTTGTTTCAGACAATGGTGGGAATGGTGTGTTAAGGTGTGTCGAGGAGGAATTAAGATGGTGAAGGTAAGGAGGATAATTGCTGCCATGCTCTACGCTATATGGATGAATCACAACTTTATAATGCATTTGCATCAATCCAGAAGTGAAGATAAACTGTTGCATTGTATTTTTGTTTGATTTCCTAAAGTGTGTGATGTGATGAATTGATGTATAAGGGGTGATTATCTATAGGTGCTGAAATTGTTTTATGTCTAGAGAACAACACTATTTGAAATCCTTATTGATCATGTAATGGTGCTTGGCTCTTATTTTCTACGACGGACATGGCCCATGTAGGTTTAGGATCGAGTATGCATGCCATGGTCTCGATTAGGTACTTGTGCATCATGCGATGGAGTTTTTTCTTTTTTTTAATGTAATTTTTCTCCATTATGGACTGAAATGAACAGTTTTATGGTGTGCAAAAAAAAAGTTAATAATTATGTCTTATGTCTTATGTCTTATGTCTTATGTCTTATGTCTTATGTCTTATGTCTTATGTCTTATGTCACAATATTAATACTTATCTTGAAGTTTTACAAGTATCAATAAATTTAGAAACTTTGAAAAGTAGCTAACAATCGCATACCCAAATTATTTTTTTTACAAACTATTTGTGTTATATTATCTATTTGTATAATGATCTCTCATCTTATGCTAAAATAAAATCATAACAGTATCCTCAAATCAGTCTTTGGTGATATGATTTTCTATCGTTTGCTATCATTTCACTTGCATTCATTCCGAATCTTTTGGATACAAAACCACATGTTTTATTTTCATGATGTTTTGAATGGTTTCTATCTTGTTTGTATCCTGATTTCGACAAAGGCTGTTATGAGTTTGGTTTGTGCTTTGTTAATCTCCTTTTCAATACATTTCCTCTATTTCATTAAATTCATATTTGCCATTTGGTATTATTTTCTTAAGCTGCTCTTTAAAACATAAACAAAAAAGTCATATCTATACAATGGATATTTTCAAACGATTTTTCAAATTCTACGAATATGAATTTTAAGTCATATTCTGTCCACAACCATATAAAAATTAAATTATCAATCAATTAACATATAGATAGTATTGAAATTTGTGAATATTAAATACATCCAAAATTTATAAATAAAGAAGATCTATAACATTTTTCTCTCTCCCATATTTTTCTTAATGGTTAGCATTCATTTCATCACTCACTATTTTGAGTTGTACTAAACAATGGAATGATAACCAAACCTTTACAATAGAACTTATATAATAAACAAATCATACCCAATTCCAACCAAAATCTACACAACTAAAATCATTGCAACATAACCTGGTTTAAAATAAGCCAGGTGGGTTTCATCTCATACATAAAAAATGAGATATTTCACCTAAGAGTAAAAGAAAAATAATACTACTGCAAAGTATTCCTGAAAAGAAAAAGAATACAAGATAATTCTCCTGAACAAATTAAGTGAAATGCAATCCCCCTTGTGTTGCATTGGAGACTGGAGCCGAGAGTTGTGGTTGCCAACTACACAAAGTGACCAACTAGCAGAATCTTTTCTTACTAGCAGAATCTTCCAGAATCTTTTCTTACTAGGAAGCTGCTAGCAGAATATTTTGCTTAGTAGGAAGTTTATGATCTGTTGAAGCTGCTAGTTTTTAGTGTTTATCTGGCGGTTCTTCTGGAGTTTCACGTCATGTATTTCTTAGACGATAGAAACCAACAATGAATTATAGATTGATTACTGTTGGTGTGTGTCTTATGTTTTGGAGAAGTGATCAAAGTTAAACTGGTATATTGCTGTAATACGTAAAAGGCAACCGACAACTTTAGCTGCGTCAGTGGCACTGGCCGCCATGCAACTGAATTTTGAGTTTAGCCGGAAGGATCCAGGTCACTAACACAATCAAGAGCTTTGTGTGCCTTTGCTTCATGGAAGTCATTTTGTGGTTGTTTTGGCAGCGTATTCAATGGCAGTGTATTTTTCGATAGTGGATTTTGGATGTATCGAATGTATGCCAGAGGTGGTGCTGGTTACAGGGAAGAGAGAATCATACGTTTCTACTCGAGTTTTCCCATAATCAAACTGATTCTGTTAAGCGTTAATCAAACTGATGTAGAGGAAAGGGCAGTTAATCTGGCATTAAAGAAGAACTCTAGTTCCACTATTGTTTATAAATAAAATTGGGATAAAACTCATGCATTATGTTTAACTCCTAGGTTCCAAAGGGAAAAGAGGAGCCGATTTAAAATTAACCATGTTGGTTACAACTCTTCTCACAAAATTAACTTTATTTAAATTGTAAGTTTTAAAATATTTTTGAAGTGACAGTTATTTGGAGTTTTGTAAAGGACTGCAGTCATGTTAACTGATTTTAAATCAACGCTCACATCCTCAGTTCAAAATTGTTTGAATGACGTTAATTTTATTTTTAACTAATGAATTTAGTTAAATAATTTTCATTAATCACAATTAACAATTCATTTCTTATTTTAACATAATCGGAATATTTTGCCCTTTCCCTACCTCCCTTAATTGCAACACTGTCGTTGTTTTGGAACAATAATTCGTAGCATATTGTGCTTGAAGTTTTTTATGATCATATTTATATTTATTATTTTGTCGATTATGCTTTGCGATATTATTTACTTATAGTTTTCATATAATTTACACATTTTCTTGACTATTTAAACAAAGTAATGGCGTCATCATAGAAACTATCAAATAAACTTATATAATGAACAACTCAAACCAATTCCAACCAAAATTCAACACCATTCCCACATAAACATGCTCAAAATAACGCAGTGGGTTTCATCCTACCCATGAAATGAGTTTTTTTTTTTTTAAATAAGGTGAAATGAGATATTTTAACTTAAAAGAAACAAAAAGTTAAAAAGAGAACAACGGAACATAGAATAGCAAGATAGTTCTCCCCGAACGAACCCAATAAACAGCAAAATGAACACAGGAAAATAAGCCATGGAATTCAGACTGGAACATATATAGCGTTTCCTTCCTCGAACTGTAGGCAATAAAAGTGGATCAAGAAACTGGGATTCTATATCTCTAAACTGGGATTCTATATCTCTGCCTTGCCCTTATTCATATCAGCAACACGATTCGACGATTCGACATAGACATTCTGGCAAAATGCTAGAGGCTTAAGAAAATCAGAAATCTGAAACTGAAGTACAAAACTAACATTGGATATTTAGTCAAGAATGGCACATATACTGATATAACACGAAGAGGCTGGTTTTCTCAGCTAGTTTTGGAACAATTGCTCTTTTGCATATAATACATTGGTTTTCTTTTCTTTTCTTTTTTTCGTCTTTTTCTCCACAAAATATAGCATCAGGTGAAATGTGACCCCAAATCCAAAGCCTACACAACTGCTACAACAAGCCCCTTTTCACATAGGACATCGCATATACAACAAAATAGTGATGATAAAAGACATTTACAAAGTGTGGCTAACTCTACACATCGGTGTAGAACACCGAAGCTGCTCTGAAGTTTCACCTTTCACTGAATCATGTGATTAAATGCCGAGAAGTCTGGCCGAAGTTGCTGGTTAGGAGTCTGGTGATTGCTTGCAGAAGATGGCGGAGTGATGTGAACCTGTTGCTGTAGCTGGTGATTTTGTTTGCCGTTGCCGCCGCCATGCGCTGGAAGAGAAAGCTGGGGAGGCAACCCTCTACTCAAGCCATTTCCAGTTACCGGTGGGCTTCGGCCGGTCGCTATCCTCAGTCTTGTAACTTCTTCTCTCAAGGCTTCATGAAGAGCTGAAACACATGCACACACACCGACAAAAAAATGGAATTTAATAACTCTTCGCCAAAAACGAGAGAGACGAGTCCTTTGCCATGCCAACTGCTATGTTGTGTAAAGCTCCAAATAAAACAGTGTCTGTGTGAGTCAAGAACACAACAATGAACATCTCAAACAATAAATACCATCTCTAAGTTGCGCTTGTTGCTCCAATGCCTGCAGCCGCAGTTTGAGTTCCCTATTCTCAGCTGTCAACCTGTTGGTATCCCTCTGCATCATATAAAATTCAACCATCAGTACCATAGTTTCCACACAACTAATGACAGGAAAGATGGTGACCAAATTTTTTCTTCAGGAGAAGAGAGCGAGTATGGAACGAGGCTGGCAAAATGGTGAAAAAACTGCACGCCCCGTTTCATTTCATGTAAGACTGCCGGTTTTGAAATCTCATGCTCTCTAATCCTATTCATTTTGTTCGTTCACACTGGCTAACAAGAATAGAAAAGAAAGATGTTTTCTTACTCATGTATTTATAGAGCCCCTAGAGGTAAGAAGGCTTCTTGTTCCTTTCGTTCGTGTATCCCACAAGGGCAAACTAGTTTCAAAGGTAGTTTTTGTTTCCGTTAGTACCTCAACACTTAAATCTTAATCACTTGGGAACAAAAGACAAAAGGATCTAATACTCGTACACGATTCGTAGTCTTCAATGTTGACAAAAACCAAAAAACATGAGTGTCTTCATGCAGGACAAATCTTAACCTTTGTGCAACAACATACTTAACATAAAAAGAAATGTGCAACTCAACTATACCTTCGAACCTTATCTCTGATGATTTCTCATTATTGACTTACGAGTGAAAAAACAAATGGAAGACATGATTAAAAAGCTAATTGTAACCATTATCTACAGAAGGGGCATACTAATGATTTGCAGATCCACAAAAGCTTGTATGAGAAAGATGTGCCAGAGTGCAAGCTCATTTCCTACTTGAGGATGAAAGCAGATGCAATGCCATACCACAACTCAGCTAGATTGAGTATAACAGGCAAGTAACCACAAAATCCACTTAGGGCAATGTCGAATACATGGTTTCGACAAAAATAACCACAATGATGAATGAGCTCCTCAGGTCCTAAACAATTACACTAAAAAATACACACAAGCTAGCAATTAGCAATGAAAGGCCAAGCAATAGCTTATGATACGTACTACAAGAAGCTAAGGAATTTGGAGGGGAAAAAAAAAAAAACAGCTTTAAGGAAGTTTAGTCCCTTTGGTCTTGCTTAGCTAACTTATCACATATCATAAAACAAATGCTTGATGGATGACCGAAAAAAGTTAAAATAAATAAATAAATAAATTAGAAATCCTGTTTCAGCTATTGGCACTTTGGCAGCCACTATCCCTTGTTCTGTTTTTCTCTTGCACCCTTTTTCCTGTTTGCAACAGCTTAAACCAAGCCCCTAAAGTTCATCTAACCATGAGCACACTGCAAGAAGGAGAACAAACTTCACAACTTAAATAGGAAGTCTTGTGCCGATAGTTCAACATAGAATGTCTTGTGTTTCTTTACTTACCCATTGGAGACGAGCTTGTAAAGTAACAAGCAAAGCAACAAACCAACTATATGCATATTCCTCGCATTAAGGAGAGGAATATGGAAACTAAGAAAGATACACTCACATAGAAGAATGATCCCTAGGCCAAATGCTACCCCAGAAAATGATATTGAACAAGAAAGCTACATTATACCAGCAACCCATTGAATTCAATGTTCAATCCAAGTTGACAATAAGTCGAGGGCACACCTATGTGAAATCTTAAAGTTCCAAGAATACCCAATCAGGTGCAATGCAGCATGTAGCAGCATGATATACCGACAGGATATGATATTCCATACTCTTTCAGATCCACAACCATAGAATAAAATCAATGTACACATGTATTTGATAAAAGGCAGGTTTCAAGTCTTTTCAGCTCGCATTAACAAGTGTCAGCACTATATCATAAAAAGTCCAGACCTGTAGCAAAGTGACTTGAGCCGAGAGACCAGTAGCTTCTGTTTGAAGAGTTTGCACCCTCCTTTCCAACTCGGTAGTGTAACGCAGCTTTCTCTCCTTGGAACGTGCTGCTGCTTGTCTATTTGCAAGAATCCTAAAACAGGATAACAATGAATAATGAGGTTAATGTTAATACATCATCATAAGAATTGAAGCCATACTGTAAAAACTACAGTTTAACAGAAAATTCTCAATCAGAGGATAATCAAACAAAGAAATTTCCATCTTATTTTGTTTATGGAAGAATTCCAAGGCCTAAAAACAACATCCATACATTTCAATGTCACAATAGATTAAAAGGGAAAAAACACGCACACACTGACACACACAGAGAGAAACTACTATTGGCACAGTGGTACAGATATCCAATTTCTTCGTCCCATTTCTCTACAATATCCAATAACATGGAACCCAACAATTTAGTTTGGACCGATGAACCAAGAGAGCATATATCATACGGATTCAATGTTCTCACGGTCTCTTGACATTATAATGCACAGAACTTGAAAGACAAGGTGGTCACCATACATACCAAACCAGCACAAATTCATCTAGCCAATAAACCTCAAGTGTAGCAACAAGAAGCTCTAATCTTTTCACAAGATAGATGCTTCAATCTAACAGCTTTCATAAAAATACAAATGCCAGCATACGGAAATGCACTTTTAATGCTGTGATCACTATATATCAATAGACAGTCTCATTTCTCAAACTTATTGTAACAACCAAGCAATCTATAAGTATTTGACATCGATAGTTGTGTATATGAAAGCAGGCATTCATATAACCAAGACGCTCTATGTTAATAACATACGCAAGTCAAAACGCTCATGAAAATATCATGTGTCAAAAATCAAGATAAGTAAGCACGACGATGTTCGTCGGAAGCACGTCGATATCAAGTGGCACGTGACCGAAGATGACTAAGCTAAGCAAACAAAACCTTATCCACACGTGTCGTCCTCTCGTCATCGACGTCTGTGACGAGACAATTGCATGTCAAGCCGTGAACGAGGGCGCGACACCTCAAGCACACGTGTCATCCCCTCGTCATCGAGGCCTATGACGAGGCAAGCACCAAAATCTCTATAAATAGGGCAAGTTTAGGGATTAAAAAAAATAACGAACACCTAAAGTAGTTCTAAGGGAGAGAAAACAAGAAGGGCGGGCTAAGCAAGCACGACGGGGTCGGTAACCAACGAAGCTAAGAAGGCGTAATCTCTCACGACAAGAACAACGCAAGCGTAATTAAGGTAATTATATGTATGGTTAGCTTTTAAACGTGGTTGAAGTAATTCAACCAGCGCCCTAAACGTTTTCATGAAAACCAAGTATTCATGCCTGCCAAGTCAAGTTTAAACAAAAAATTTTAAACTGTTTTGCGAGTTAAGTAAACCAAGGGAGTAAAATCCCGACCAAGTACGTCGGTGGGTCTATGATAACCCTAGGTGTACCGAACCAAGATAATGTTTAACAAAGCATACCAAATTACAAGAACTCGCACACATGTTGTTTTATGTTTTAAAGGCCAAGTCTCTTTTCCCATGTGAATTGATTTTGGAAATAAGCAAGCAAGTTTTCTAAGAATGCTATTTTACATGCTTCCGTTACACTATTTAAAAAACGATTTTATCGTACCTGAAATCTTTTTGATATGTCTCGTTTACATGCCATAATATAATTATTGAGGCCTTTCCTCATTTTCTCCATGTTTTCAATAATTTCAGGTAATCATGGGAACCCGCAAAACCACCAGTAGCGAGTGAATCTAGTATTATGTCTTTTATGTTTTGCCATGAAAATAAGCTCAATTTTACTTTTGCCATGTGATGCAATAAAAATTAATGTTTCTACTAGTCTTTTGTAACATTGTTCATCATATTGCAAGAGCCTTTCGATTCAATCTCGAGCTTGAGATTGAGTCGTGGCGGTGACGCGTACCACCCCAAGGTGGGGCGTTACACTTATATATTAGCTAAACACCGAAAATATACACACCAGGGAAAAAGAATGATCATGAAATATACGGAAGAAGTGAACTATCAAAGAAATTCGTTCTTTGAGACACGAACAATAGAAAATAGACTGTCAATAGTACTCATATTCATCAACATATCTCTCAAAAACGGAATCACATAGTCGAATATTCTCGAAAATCATCCACCACATATACACTCGGAATTCATAAATCACAACTCTGAGTCTGACACAGAGAAACAAGAGAGTCCATCTACCTCTTAGCTCGTTTCGGATCGAGAATCGCGAGCTCGGCCAGCTTCTCCGGCGGCATAGCCTTCTTCACCACACCATCACCCAACCCCATCGACTCCCCCTCAAACGATCCACTCCTCCTATGCATACTTCCTCCAAACACAATCTCCTTGTTTGCTCCACTACTCGACTCCTCCTCCGACCTCGACGAACCTCGATCCACTACCATCGGAGCCGCCACCGCCACGTCAGCCGAACCGAAGATGTCGATGGACGACGATCCGAAGCAGGCGTCGATGGAGTCGAAAAGGAAGTCGTCGTCGTCGGCATCGGCGTCGAAGAAGAAGGCAGTGGAGTCGGAGTGCGATCGCCGGTGACGCGGCCCGCGGGGACCGGGGAACGTGCCGGTCACGTGATCCATGACGACGGCGACGGCCACGAGTGAAGTTGCGTTTGTGCGTGTGGATTGGACTCTGTGTGTGTGGGTGGGGTTAGAGTACGTGAAATAAGCCATTGGATGGGGTTTAGTTGGTGGTTTGGGGTTTGATCGGACAGTGGAGGAGTTGGGGTGTACGGGAGGGAGTGTGGGGTTGAGTGCAGGGAAACGAAGATGTTTTTTGTCGTTTTGTGGGTGAGGTTGGACTGTTGGAGGAGGGGTCGGAGAGGGGGGAGGTCATGGGAACTTGCATGTGGCAGTTGGGCTTCTGTTGTTTAAAGAAACTTGTGACACGTGATTATATGTGAAGGGGGCTCCATCTGCATGATGTGGTGGACCATTTTCTAATTAGGTAATTTCGACGTTTTTGGCATAAAATTATATTTTCTGTATCCCATAAAACATATAACAAATTAAAAAATATGATAATTTATGTATATATTAGTTTGTGACAATCAAATATTATCTTTTTATATTATGAAATACTAATCATAAATTAAATTGTAAATTTGAGGCTAGAATTGAGTTTTTAATATTCGTAAAATATTTTTACAGAGACATTGAAGAGGATGCCGGATGAGCATAAGGTGTTCGAGAACATAGCACACGCATAAGAAGAAAGATGTTGTGCCTACCTCTAGTGATGAGATTGCACTCTATGGTGACAGAGCGAAGAAAGTATCGGTAAGTCAATCTTTTGTTCATAGTTTTTTTGTTACGAATTTCAAGATTCTTTAAGGTTGTTTTATATTGAATAACTCATTGCTTTTAAAATTATTTTCCTTGTGATATAGAAGGAGTATAGAGTTCGTCAGGCTACGGTGATGGATGATTTCTTGGGCACGAGGAGCCCGACACTCGGGTGATTCCGGAGCAGGAACGCATTTTCACCAGTCGGGCTTATCTAGAGGCAGTTCAATGCAAGAAAGGATATGTCTACAGTCTCGGCTCGGCCTCCTCGATGTGCTATCCTCAGACGGTTCATTCCTCGATCAGCAGAGTCTCTACATTCGTCGATCGCTATGATGTGTATGAAAACACACATCATTTCTTTATTCTAAATGTTTGTCTTATTCTTTTTGTATTGTCTATTTTATGTTTTTAGCGTCTTTTTGTCTTGAAATATTGGTACTGTTGTGTTTTTATATTTTTAGCAGATTGGTGCGAAGTTAGGAGCAAAAATGAAGAAGGAGGAAGAAAATGACAACTCATGAGCTCAAAAAGATGGATTTCACGATTCATCATTGTTTCACCTGCTTCGAGAGTTTATACGACAACGTTTCACAGCATTCAGCTAGATTAGCATGTTCAAATGTCTTGTATAAGTTTCTAAAATTTTTGCACATTATTTGGTATTTTTTATGATAGTTTTTAGGACACAGGAACAGTGATCGCAGGCGCTACACTCTGTGTCGCGGGCAAGGCATTGGTCGCGGGCGCGACGGATTTTTTCTGCAGATTCCATGATTTTTAACCTGTCGCGGACGCGATTGGCATGGTCGCGGCCGCGACGTTGTTTCAGAGGCAAACCATGAAATTTCAGTAGTCGGATCGATCTGGACTCAAACCCTCGCCTATAAATGCGTGTCCTAGGGTTGCTCTAAGCAGAATACAGAGGAGGAAACGCTCAGGGATGACAGAGGCAATCAAGGGGGCACGAGACGCAAAAAGGACGAGCCTTGGAAGGAATTCGGAAGAGTTTTGATCCGCAAACGCATAGGATTCCTTTGGACATTAGTTTGGAACGTTACGTGCGCTGTAAAACCTTT
>JAOVYX010020853.1:0-16490 GCA_035668315.1 Drosera spatulata | reverse complement strand
ATAAGTTATTTCGCTACAAAATGCAGCAAATGTTATCCATCAATTAATGCTTCATATTTGATTTAATACAAAAATTAGATCGATATGAAGTTGAATCGATCTTGGATGTACCAACGATTGGACGGACGACACTTGAATCCTCGATTTATTGAAGGGATCGAAGAGCTTCCGATCCTGGCAATGAGAACACTTTACGGACAGCAGACCCAGGGACATCTCAGTTTGACATCATGGCGTCAGTCCCAGGACTTGATGCCTCGATTCGAGTGTCTGGGGAGGCATCTCAGCCATATCCAATGAACAGTCCTCTACTAGACATTCTCGTGCATCTCAGTGGACACATCCAGGTCCTAACAGTCCCCTACATCCTGATACACATTGGTATAAATTTTTTGATGTTTCAATATTCATAAGCGTATTTCATATTGTCCAATGTTTTATAATATCAAAGCGCACATCCATTATAATTTGTAGGTTTCATCATGGTGATGTAGCCAGAGGGGCAGTTGTTTCATTCCAGGCATTCTATGAGGAGTCATGGATAAACTTTGGAGAGGTCCCTACGGTTATTCGGGATCATATGTTCGGATATTTCCGGGTATGTGTTTAAATTTAATTCTTTTGATAGTTTAGGGTTTAGTTTTTGTTAGTTCTTGTAATCCTCCTAGTTCATAATATTTATTTTTCGATTGCAGAATTTGTTTGCTTGGGATTTCTCCTTGGACTCCCAAATTCGTGCAGCTTGGGAGGCTAAGTTGGATGGGTATATGTGGGATTTCGTGTACAGAGCGCGAATTGTTCTTCAGGGCTGCGACAACATAGAGGCATTTTCAGTCCCTTGGATTAGTGCCGAGGTTGGTCAACGCCTGATGGATCGATATGGCATCTCCCCTGAGATCGTGGAGAGATCGAGAATTAACGTAAGAAATCGATCTCAGGGACATGTTACACACTCCCAACGTTGTGTGTCCACCTTCGCTGTCGCAGAGAGAATGATAAGTAGGATTATTTAAGTTTAAATTCTTTCACATCGTGTGTTTCATGAAATATTATCGTATTTATTATTTGAAATATTTTTTAGGAAATTGGTTTGAAGAGAAAGACGACGGAGTTTGAGCTCTTCGTAGAGACACATAAGAAACCGGGTACTCCGAGCGTTGTGGAGGCTATACTAGCGGAGAAGTCACTAGCTGACATTCCCATGACCGCCGAGACGGCTACCCGTTTTCGGGTAAGAATTTTGAAACCATTTATTTCACTAATTGTTACCTTTTAATTATATTCATTTATTTCTTTTCTAACTCGTTAACATGAAATTCGCAGGATTCATTTTTGGAGCGATTCGCTCAGCATCCGGAGGCACAGGCGGAGTCGTCTATGGATCCAGAGGTCTCCCAACAACAGCTTGTGGTAGCCGCTTCCTAGACTTATATCGGGTCGCGAGGCCACAGAAGGGAAGGGTTTACGGTATTGGGTCGGCTGCCACTCAATTTTACCCGAAAAATCAGCTGTCTACAATCTTCACGTCATAGTCACAGTCTGCTCGTGACTCAGCAGTATCTCAGGAGGTACAAACGTTGCAGCAGCAGGTTCTCACCCAGCAACAGGCCATGGAACGGATGCAGGCTCAGATTGCTTTTTTGATGAGGTAGATGGGCGCTGATCCCAATTCCACATGCCAGGCAGAGGCTGACGCTGATACGCCTAGTTCTCTGGGTTTAGAGGATGATTCTTCCCTTTCGGAGCAGCGACATCCCGGGTTAGCCGGACATTGACATATGTACCTTTGTAATGTAATAATGTAATGCAACTTTGTAATGTATTTTTTTGTTCTATACGATTTTGGTTTGGTTTTTTTGAAGATTTTATTCGTGACATTGTAATTTTAAACAGGTATTTCAGTAAGTTTTTATAATTATTTATATTTTTTTAAAAAAAATTTTACATTCTGCGACGGATTCCGTTGCAAAATGTAATTAAAGTAAAATCTTTATATTTATATTTGCGACGGAATCCGTCTCAAAATTAAATTAATTTATTTCATTATGCGACGGGATCCGTCGCAGAATGTGAATTATTATTTTATTATATAATTATATTAAGAATTCAATTTAATGATAATTTAATTGTGTTTTCGACGGATTCCGTCGTAAAATAAAATAAATTTTAAAAATTATATTTTACGACGGAAAAAGTCAATCCGTCGCAATATATCTTGGTTGGCGATGGATCCGTCACAAATTATCGGTTTTGCGACGTCATTGATGACGACGGAATATGCCGTCGTAAATGTCTTTCGACGAAGGTATGTTCCCTTTTCCGACGGAATTCATCCGTTGCAAACTGATTCTGATTTTTGTAGTGGTTACAAAAAATAAAAATGTTTCATTTATTTTAGAATTAACCAAAGAGAAAAACATTTCAATTAATTTGGGACGGAGGGAGTATCAAAGGCTCTTCCTAAAGGGGACGCTTTGTCAGATCCCCGGGGGATTAGTTGAGGTGTGCGCGAGTTGGCCCGGACACCCTCGTCATTAAAAAAAAAGAAAAAAAGGCTCTTCCCAAAGTTTGACACCATCACATAATATTACTATGTTAGGTTTTTAAAAAAAACGAACAAATATGTTTAACACTATAACGTGAATAAACATTCACAAGGATGTGTCTTAATACGCGTATCTTATTATATTATAGGAGCTGAAACTGCTGCTTGTTGACACATAAAGAAAAAGTCGAGCGCGTATGTATGGAAAGCAGTGTTAAGAAGGTAACATTTAGATTTATTGTGTGTGACGATGCGTATTATTATACCGAGAGTATAATAGTATTGCATTAGAATCTTTGGACGTAGTCACTAAATGTGGCTAACCTAAAATAATGACTGTAACCGCCGTATGCTGTGTGCTAAATATTAAATGATGTAGAGTGTTAGTGCATGTTGTGTGCTATGCACCGTGAGTACTGTCTGATGTTGAAAACTGAATAGATTGAATTATATTCCATAAATATGTGATTGTCGATCTGGCTACTGATGTGTTGGTAATGAGACTTGCATGATGGAGTTACATTGTGACTAGAAGTGCTGAGTTGTGAAAGGGACTGGCTAGGGAGAATACCTGTGAGTATTCACCTTGCATGCATGCAGCGATCCGGTGAGATCGTTTTGATTTATTGGGACACTTACTATAGGAGACCCAGGACTGCACATAGGGTTTGGCCTCCCTACTGGATGACCCGTGCAATTGTAGACTCTCTTCCGGTTTATTGTCAACAATGAAGGGGAAGAGTGTACTGTTAATTAAGTGCTAGCTCAGGGTGTTGATCTGGTTCTTGATGAAGTTTAGCCTCAGTCTTGGTTTGATTTTTTCCATCAGGATTCTGAGAACAATAATGTCATTAGTCAGGGTAGATATCTTTAATTCCATGGCGTCTTTTAGGTTTGCAGTCTGCTCTATGATGGTTTGATTCGTCAGTGTTGAGACATTGATATGCCTTTTTGTGTTTTCCTTGTGCATCTCAGCTATGGATGTCTTTAATGTATTAGCTGGGACATTTGTTATTGTGGTTGTGGACAGTGCATGCTTGGTATTTGTCCTGATGTCAATCAATGTCTGGTTGAAGTCTCTAGTGATGTCCTTAAGATTTCTTTGTATTCTATCGATTTGATCTTGGAGGAAACCCGCAGCTGATTCTATTTGCTCATTTAAGATAGAGAAATGCACTGTTTGTTGCCTTTGTAGTTGAATGATCTGTACACCCAAGAACTGGGGGAGTTGCATTGGATTGTTCAACTAGCTAACAAATTCAGCACAGTTAGCACTGGCATTGGCGTGTTGAGGAGATCGAGATGAAGGAGGACTGTATTCTGTATATTCTTGACGGGACTCTATTACAAGAAGGTCTTTGGCATTAGCAGTAGAGCTTGGTCCTTCTACAGTAAGGTATGTGGGCAACAGGTCTGAAAGACGCAGCACTATGGGTGTTATAAAGAACCATAGTGGGGACTTGTGCTCGGTCTTTTGCTGCCTCAGTTGACTACATAGGTTTTGCAGGTTGAGTCTCCTCAACTGATTCACTTGTTATCTATGCAGTAGAGGCTTCAGGTGCAGAAGAGGCTTAAGGAAACTCTTTTGCAGTGGTATTAGTTTGAGTTTGCTCTACTGCACACTCCTCCATTTGGACAATAAGGGGAGTAGGCGATGTTGGTTTATTTTTTGGTGGTGTTGGAGATGGTGATTTGTTGGTGGTATGTGGTGGAGATGGGGAGTCTGTTGTGGCAGTTAGTGGAGATAATTGGAAGTCCAGTTCTTTTGGTGGTGAGAGCTGAGGGACTTGACATAATGGAGAGGTTATGAGATCATAAAATTATCTTTCTGTAGTTGTAATTTTTTCTGCAGAAGGGATTCCATGTGCTGAGGGGTCAGTATCCCTTGAGTAGCATCCTCCAGTGTAGTGTGTTCCCCAAGTGTCACTTCTATAATCTGTTCTATTCCAACTGGAATGGCCTAACCTTTCTGCATAATCTCCCCCTTGGTGGTGAGAGCTGAGGGACTTGACATAATGAAGAGGTTATGAGATCATAAAATTGCCTTTCTGCATGATTTCCCCCTGGGTTACTGCAGTTAGGGCACAAGGGTCGAGAGCAGAAGACTCTACAGTAACATCATCATTTGTTAATATAGCTCACCATCAGAGCTGTCCTCTTTTGGTACGGTAGGAGGAGGATCGTTTTCACCATCATTGTCATTATCACTCTGATTTATAGCCAGCCTTCCCTCTATAATGATGGCTAGACATTCGTCCAAGACAGTCTTGGTGGCGCTCTGAAGTAGTGCAGTAAGCTTGATTTTCATTTCTCTGGTCATCACAAACTTCAGAAGTGTTTGTTTGTCCTTCGAGAGCTCTTGGCATTTGTGATTGCTATCATTGTATTTGATGTTGACGGTCACACTGATGCTTGCTGCAAACTTGGAGGTATCTATAGGTATGTCATCTTTATCAACCCTTTGAAGGATGTGATATAGAGGATTTCGGTTGGCAGGAGGCCAATTATCCTTCCTCGGCCTCTTAGTACTCCTTTTTCTAGTAGGAGCTTTTGAGTCAAACCCATGATGTGTATAAATTGAATGATAGGCAAACTCTAGTCTTAGAATCTCCCAGTATGTACCAAGGCTGAGGCTGATCTGTTAGAAAAGTGAGCCTGTAATGGGCGTGCAGTAAGCCTGGTTCAGAGAGGGAGACAACAAGGCTGGTTCAGAGAGGAGAGCAATAAGGCTAACCCAGAGGAACGTAGCAAGGCTGACAATATTGAGGTCATAAGTAAAGAAACAGTAAGGGTTGGGACATTTGGGTTTCTACAGTAAGGAATGGATGATCTTGGATTGCTTGTGTCTGACGAAGGTTACTGTAGCAAGGCTGAGAACAGTAAGGGTGAGGTCAACAGAAAGGTTCAAATGAAAAAAAGGTTGATCTTGGATTGCTTCTGTGAGGTTAGTGCAACAAGGCTGAGGAGCACTAAGGCTGAAATCTATAGAAGGGTTCAGAAGAAGTCAAAATTCATTGTTGCGTCTGTACCGTGTCAGCGTACTTCTCAGCATCTAAACCAGAGGTTACGGGTTTGTGAATATGGTTATAGAGTGGCATGAAAGTGACGTTTTAAAGAAATGACTACTTCAACAACGGCTAGAATTTGGGGCTGTCTATAGATAGAGAGACACTGTCCAAGATTTTGAGTGAGGCTTTTGGATCTCCTTTGCTTGAAAAGGAAAGACAAGTACAGAAAGACATCGAGTGATCTGTGGTGGAAGTTGATAGCTGAAGATCTGAACCAGCTATTAAAGGCAGTGTTGAAAAGCACTAGTGTTAGACAGACGATTCTAAGAGGCTTAACTAAGTCCTGTTGAGGAGAAGGAAAGATCTTGTAATCTGTTTGTATTGTCATTTACAAGCTGTAAAGTGACAGGTTGATTGTGAGCCTAAAACAATCATACGTAGTACTATCCTTTTGATTTATCACATTAACAATTAAGGAAAAACTAGAGTAAGGGATATAGCCGTCTTTTAGCTATATACTCTAACCTGTATAAAAATCTTTGTGTTTTTACTTTGCTGCTTTCATTATATTTAACCCTACTGCTAATCAGCTTTAACCTTCAAAAAACTAAAAGGAACTAACATTGTTATAGTAAGGTTTTGTATTACTGTAGTAAGCTTAGAACATCCTTACTGTCTAACTAACCTTTGTTAGTTTAACAATAAAACTCGATGAGGAGACTATTCACCCTCTCTAGTCTCACAGTAAGCTATCTCGGGACTTTCAGGGGCTATAGGAGGTCTTGTATAGATTATTTGGCTTGTGGTGATGATTATTTGGTTTGTGGAGGTTTGTGGTTGAAAGGGGAGGATAGAGGTGCTGGTTGATGTAGAGGGGGTGCCTTCAAACTTTGCATCATGTGTCAATTGAATGGCTATAGCAACCTGAGCTTTCATGGAAGGATCTGAGAGGGATGCTGCAATGAAAGCATCCAGGAGATGAGCACTTTCATGTATGGCGATCTGTACAGTAAGGACAGCATTATCCTCTATTTGCTTTTGTCCCCCTTTTGAGCTTACGTATTTCAATCAGAATGTCTTTGCCTTTTGCCTTAGGGTTAATGGTTGAGGTTGAGTAGGTTTGTTGGATGGTGATCTAATGATGATGCTCGAGGAGGTGGATTTGGTTGTTGTAGGTATGGTGATTATTTGTGGTGGAATTTTTGGTTCTGTGGGGGTTGGGTTGGACTTATGTCCATTGTAGAAGGGATAGACTCTTCCCTTCTAGCATGAGATGGTGTGATGGTCGATTCAACTGGAAAATCCTTCAGTACATCATCAATTATCTCAGAAGAGGTGACGATTGTAGGTGGTGGAGTTACAGTTGGAGCAGTAATGTTATCTGACTTTTGCTACTGTAAGGGTTAAGTTTGCTGCCGTTGATTCAATTGTAGCAGGGGTTGCCATTGCATCTCGTGAAGCCTTGCTTCTTGGTTAAGAGGTGTCATAGGGGATGATGAGCTTTCTTTTTGTGAAAGCCCTTGTCTTTGGTTTAGAAGGAGCCTTTGTGACGGGCTTCTTGGATACATCTGCCTTAGATTACTTTGCAGCAACCCTTTCTGCAGCATCCTTTGTATTGAATACAGGAGCCTCCTCTATTAGTACAGGAGTGTCAGCCACTACTGCAGCATCCTGAGAGGTTTTATTAATGTCTGAGGCAGAAGCCTTAGCAGTACCCTTGGAGGCTTCCTTGGCTCTAGGTTTCACACCCCATGCAGTCATGGCCTCAGAATTGATTATCTTATTAGCGTTCAATTTCTTCACTTCCTTCGCAGGGGAGAACCAGTACATGCTCCAAAATTATACCCCAGAGTATTCCAAAGAAGTTCTGATTGACCGTGTAGGCCAATTGTTGAATTATGATTTGACTCTAGTTCATCTTCTTCTTCATGAGTATGACACTCATGATGG
Source organism: Drosera spatulata (assembly GCA_035668315.1). Classification (NCBI taxonomy): domain Eukaryota; kingdom Viridiplantae; phylum Streptophyta; class Magnoliopsida; order Caryophyllales; family Droseraceae; genus Drosera; species Drosera spatulata. The sequence continues at coordinate 8,987 of JAOVYX010020853.1, read as the reverse complement.
CCAGTTGATCATACGTTTTTTGATCCTTTGCTCTTTTCCTCGACAACGGAACCTTCTTTACTGCATTAGCAAGCATTTTGTATTTGAGGGGTAGTGATTCCCTCATAGTCTTTAGTGAGTGGTCTTGATTTTCTTTTCCAACCATTTTTAACCTTGCTACTTGGATGGTGGCTTCATCAGCAGCTGAGTCTCCCTCTTTGGAGACCTTGAGTGCCTGCTCTATGGTTTCTGCATTAATTAACAGATCCCTATCCTTGACCTTTCCTATAATTTTGATACCTTCATCATCCTCAGTGACATTGTCCTTATCTTTTCTGACACTTTCAAGAAACTCTTGCATCGTTCCCAGAAAGATTTATCCATTGTGTCTTAGCATATAACCTAAACCTACATATGGAAACAGGCTGACGATCTCTTTGATTTCGTCACCTGCCAGGTTAAGTGACTCAAAATCAATAATCAAACCAATTTGAAATATGCTCAGATTGTTCAATGGACTCTTGTGATTTTTGTGACTTAGCGGATGTTGGTGCCATTTTCAGAATTAAAGTAGAGAGATTGAGAATGTTTGAGAGTTAGAAAGTTTTTAGAGTGAGAATATGTTTGCAGTAGGATGATTGTAAAGAGTAAAAAGTGTTAAGTATGGGTCCCTATTTATAATAGAATAAAAGGCTTGATATTGGGTAGTGAAAAGGTGATGAGCTATATGTGGCTGTAATCCCATCATTAGGAAACATCACAGTTATGAATTGACTGTTTAGTGCACAGTTCCACGTATGTTACTACAACAACGTTGTACATTAGTATAGTAAGGTAACTTTTCAAGCATTGCTGTAGTAAGATTAAACCTTTCTATAGTAGCCTAGTGCCTATGCTTACAAAAGCATTCAATCTCAGGATGATTGTTTTAGGCATTTAAGTCTAACATACCCAATTCTCCTCTAAAACAGACAAAGTTGGATTCCTCCAAGGGTTTGGTGAATATACCAACTACTTGACTCTCGGTGGGAATAAACTCTAACTTAACACTATAATTCTACGCATGATCTCGTACAAAATGATATCTTACATCTTTGTGTTTTTTTCTAGAGTGAAACATAGGATTTTCAGACATAACAATTACAGCAGTATTATCACAATAGATAGGAGTTTTCAAGATACTTAGACCATAATCAAGAAATTATGACTTCATCCAGAGGATTGGCATAACATAATTTGCCGCAGCAACGTATTCTGCTTTTGTAGTACAGGTTGACACAGTTGACTATTTTTTACTAAACCATGACACTAATCTTAAACCAAAAAATTGACATGATCCACTTGTACTTTTTCTATCTATTATACAACCTGTAAAGTCAGCATCTGAGAAATCCATTAGTTATAATCCTGAATCCTTAGGATACCATAACCTTAAGTCAGGAGTCCCCTTGAGACATCTCAGGATTCTCTTGACTGTAGTAAGGTGTGATTCCTTAGAACTGGATTGATACCTGACACAAACACACATAGAATACATGATATCAAGCCTGCGACAGTTAAGTACAACAATGATCAATGATGCCTCTGTACAGTTTCTGATCAACCGACTTTCCACATTCATCTTTGTCTATCTTCAAGGTTGAGCTCATTGGAGTCTTCATCGTTGAGGCATTTTCTAAACCTAACTTTTTAATCATGTTCTTAAGATACTTAGATTAGTTTATCAAAATGCCATTATTACCTTGTTGTATCAAGACCCAAAAAGTACTTGAGTTCACCCATGAAACTCATATGAAACTTTGAGGTCATAAGCTTGGAAAATCGATCACACGATTTCTCATCTGTACTCCCAAAGATGATATAATCAACATATATTTGAACTAGTAAAGTGTGATCCTTGTGTTGTCTCATGAAGATAGTTGTATCCTTCTTTCCTCTACTGAATCCATTTTCAATGAGGAAACTTGACAACGTTTCATACCAAGCTCTTGGGGCTTGTTTCAAGCCATAAAAGGCTTTGTCAAGTCTATATACAAACTCAGGGTATTTATGATTCTCAAAACCAGGTGGTTGTTATACATATACTTCCTGTTACAATTCTCCATTCAGAAAGGCTCTCTTAACATCCATTTGATACACATACACCTTAAAGTGCTTATGTGCAGCATATGCTAAGAACATCCATATAGCCTCAAGTCTTGCCACAGGAGCAAATGTTTCATAAGTCAATACCTTCCTCCTGTGAGTACTCTTTGGCAACAAGTCTTGCTTTGTTTCTAATAATTATTCCATTTTCATCACTCTTATTTCTAAATACCCATTTGCATCCTACAATAGGATAGTTCTTAGGTCTGGAAACTAGATACCATACCTCATTTCTTTTGAATTCATTAAGTTCCTCTTGCATGGGATTGATCCAGTTGCTATCCTTAAGGGCTTCCTCAATTTTCTTAGGTTCTATCTCTGAAATGAAGCATGCAAACAAGATCCAGTTGCTATTCTTAATGGTTTCCTCAACTTTCTTAGGTTCTATCACGTATAATATATTTACCTGGATGATCTTCTGTCCAGTGTCTCCTTTTCTTTCCATCATCATCAGGTGGCATTTGTTGTTCTTGTTCCATTAGAGCAACGTGTTGAGACTCTACTGCAGGTGACTCTTCTACGGCTTCCTCTGTTGTGGGTTACTTTTTTGTATTCTGTTCACCATTCATATCAACATACACTACTACATTTCCTTCATCATTTTTTGGTGTATCTGCATGGTTGGACTCATCAAAAGATACATGAATGGTTTGCTCAATCACATCAGTCTTCAAATTCAGAACTCTATAAGCTGCTGACAAAAGAGTATCCTAGAAAGATCTCATCATCTACCTTTGACCTAAATTTTCCATTGTTCACTTTCTCATTTATGTGAATGAAATATCTACATTCAAAGACATGGAAATAACTTATAGATTGGGTCGTTCCCATATGTAGCTTATATGAATCTTGTTGTGTAGTTTGTGTACAAGACGTCTATTTAGAACATAACATGCAGTATTTATAGCTTCGGCCCAATAGCATTTAGTTAACTTAGAGTTATATAGCATGGTTCTAGTAGTTTCTATTAGAGTTTTATTTTTTCTTTCTGCAACAAAATTTTGTTGAGGGGTCCTACGTGTAGAAAAGTTATGTCTAATGCCATGGTCATTGCAATACTGACCAAAACCATAATGATCAAACTCAGTTCCATGATCACTTCGTATTGCTACCACCTCTAATCCTTTTTCAGTTGAAATTTGCCTGAGATGTATAGTTAGCACGTCACATGTTTCACTTTTCTTGTGTAAGAAGAATACCCATGTGTACCTGCAGAGCCATCTACAATAACTACATGTGTATCTCTTCCTACTAAGCTTTCAACATCTACTAATGAAATAGATCTATATGTAGTAGTTCAAGCACCCTTACTGTTTGGTCAGCATTGATGCTTTTGAAGCTTGCCTTAGTTTGGTTCCTAAGTTGACAGGGGGCACATAACTTGTCTTTGCAAAACTTTGCCTTTGGTAATTCCCTTACTATATCTTGGGAGGCAAGTTTAGATAAGTTCTTAAAGTTTAAATATGCTAGTCTCTTATGCCAGAGCCATGACGACTTTTCTATTTCATTCGTGTAGAAGCAAGTGGTGCCATTGGGAAAAGAGTTCATGAAATCTACAACATATATGTTGCCATGTTTTTCTCAATAAGCTTAATCTCATTTGAATAGAGATCGCTTACTTCACACTGGTCTTTTGTGAAGTTTACGTCATAACCCTTGTCACAGAATTGACTTATGGATAATAAGTTATGATTCAATCCTTTAACATAAGCCACATGTCTAAAGCCTAGTAAACTGGCACCTAGCATTCCATAGTCTTTAGTCTTACCTGCCTTACTATCACTAAAGATTAAATGGGGACCATGTTCTTCTATAAAATCTGACAGTAAGGTCTTGCATCCAGTCATATGCCTCGAGCATCCATTATTCAAGTACCATGTTAGGTTATAATGCTTCTGTAAGATATTTCAGTATTTGATCATTGATCCCAAAGATTTGAGCCTTGCTTAGTTAGTCTTAGGTATCCACACCCAAGTTGATTTCTTGGGTGGGATAGTGCAATGATAGGTTTTGTGGCCTTCCGTGCCACACTTATGACACACAATCTTTGGTTTTGTGTGCTGTGGCTTTAAACTCTTATGCTTCAAGTAGTGCAGAAAGGTTCACGTTGCTATATTGGTGGTGCAACAGGGTACCATCTCTCCTATGGTATAGTAGGGTATGAAATGAGCGTTGGCCATAGACTAGGATGTGGCAATGATTGATTTCATGCCCCTATGGGAGGATAATACACACAAGCAGCAATAAAAGGGTTTGAAGAAAGTTGAGGTTCATTTCTTCTACTTGGTCTTCCTCGTCTAACGTTACTAGTACTCTTCCACTGTGGTTGGGCGGCAGAGTGGAAACTTTTCTATTGTCCTCTTGCAGAAGGGTAGCCAGATTGGTTAGTGGAGGAAAATTACTTCTTCTCCTAGGGTTTAGGTGGAATGGATTTTACCCATTATCTTTTTGGAGGATGGTTTCATAGGTTGAGGCTCCTTGGGAATCTCAACCTTACTGCTAAAGTCGAGACCGGCCCTAGGGTTCTTGGCTTGAACAAAGTGAATTTCCTTGAAATCACTAGTTCTTCTATTCCACTTGTCAAACTGAAGTTTAAGGTCTTTATTTTCCTTCTTGAGGTTAATGACCTCAGTTTCAGTTACTTCAAGAAGCCCAGATATTGACTTATTGTCCTTTTGGACTTTTTGAAAATGGAGTTCGAACTTGTCAACTTCAGCAGCCCTTTCATTGGCTACCGCAAGGTTTTCCTTCAGTCTATTTCTCTCCTCAATGAGAACCTTAAAATTTCTATTCGGGTAATAGGTTTTCTCAGTGAGTTAAAAAATAATCTCTCTCATCTCTTCCCTAGAGGTAGTGTTAATGTCAAGATCATATACCTCGTCATTGTTGCAAGCCATGATGCAAATGGGCGACTTTAGTGTTCCTGAGGGTGTTTCTAAAGTGGCATCTTCGTCATTCGAGTTAGCGTCACTCCAGGTCTTTGCTGCAAGAGCCTTTCCTTTTATGAAGGGCTTCCTTAGTTGTTGCTGCTCAGGCTTCTTCTTTGCAACAGGGTTAAAGAGTGGTTTCCTGCATTGAGCAGCAAAGTGTCCAACCTTACCGTAGTTGTAACACGTGAGCTCAGAGTCCTTCGGTGAGGGGAAACTTTGCTTGGCTTGCCCTTCTTTTTGAAGTATTTTATGAATTTTTTGCTCAACATGGCCAGCTCCTCACTTAGTACTTCTGATTGTGAATTGGAAAACTCTTTTGCAGTAACTTTTTCTATTGCTACATGCCTTGAGCCCTTTATGTGGGTTCTAAGAGAGATGTGCTTCTTTCTTTGATCCATCATTTGAGCTTTTTTTTTTTTTTTTTTTTTTTTTTTTTTTTTGCTCTATCTCCAAGCTGTAAGTAATTAAGACACCATACAGATTAGATTGGGTAGTTTGATCCATTTTCTGGACTCTCTGATTGTAGTAACCATGGTGTCCGACTCCGGAATAAGACACCTCAGAAACTACAGATTGACTTTTTGTGGAGAAATATTCTCTTCTAAGTCCCTCAATATGTTGACAAGAATATTAAATCTGTTAAAGAACTCAGTCAGAGTTTCTGTATCATTATCTTGATTTGTTCATATTGCTGAATATGAAGATTCAGCTTATTTTCTCTGATTTCATCAGTGCCATCATTTCTCAAGATCAAGACATATAATGTCTCCTTTGCTATTTTACAGTATGTGACCAATTCAAGCATATCACTACCTCAGGATTTTACAAAGATCCCAAAGGCACGTCGATCTACTTGAATGTGTTCTCTATCTTCCTCAGAGAAATCTTTTTCGTCCTTTGGAACAAGTTTTCCTTTGTCATCTGGATCCAAGGATGGACCCATGGGAATGAATCTTCCTGCAAGAAATGTTTTTCTCATCCTTTCATCGGCCTGATCAAAGTGAAACATCATTCTGGCCTTCTAGTGATTGAACTTGTGGTCCTTGAAGAGAGGGGGATGAGCATCATAACTAAAATTGTAGAGTTCCTGTTGAGTCAAACCCATGATGTATAGAAATTGAATGATAGGTAAACTCTTGGCTTAGAATGTCCCAGTATGTACCAAGACTGAGGTTGTTTTGTTAGGAAAGTATGCCTGCAATGGTTGTGCAGTAAGGCTAGTTTAGGGAGGGATGCAGTAAGGTTGGTTCAGAGAGAAACGCAGTAAGACTGGTACAAAGGAACGCAGCAAGGCTGGCAACATTGAGGTCATGAGTAAAGAAACAGTAAAGGTTGGACATTTAGACTTTTGTAGTATGGAATGGTTGATCCTGGACTACTTTTAGTTGATGAAGGTTACTACAGTAAGACTGAGGACAGTAAGACTGGTAATAGAATAGTTCAGATGAAAGTAAGGTTGATCCTGAGTTACTTCTGTGAGGTTATTGTAGAAGGATTGGGGACTACAAAAGGGTTCAGATGAGGTTAGAGGTCATGGGTTGTCTTTTGTGCTGTGTCAGCGTACTTCTTTGCATCAACATCAGATGAGGTTAGACTGTTCTGAGTCCTGTTGACGAGAAGGAAAGATCTTTTAATCGGTTTGTATTGTCATTTACTTGTTGTAAAGTGACAGATTGAATGTGAGCCTAAAACAATCATACGTAGTGCTATCCTCTTGATCTATCACTCTGATAATCAAGGGAAGGCTGGAGTAAGGGAAATAGCCGTATTTTAGCTCTAACCAGTATAATAACCTTTGTGTTTTTACTTTGCTATTTTCATTATATTTAATCCTACTACTAATCAATTTCGATCAATAGTAAGCTAAGAAGCAACTAACGTTATTGCAGTAAGGTTCGACATTACTGTATTAAGTTAAGAACAACTCTACTGTCCAACTAACCTTTGTTAGTTTAACAGTAAAGCTCGAAAATGAGAGACTATTCATCTCCTCTCTAGTTTCACATCAAGCTATCTCGGGATTTTCAGTTCCCTTCCAAAAGCTATTTGGCCTAGAAAGGTAGGCTTTAATACCAATTGAAGGTGCCAATATGTGTACAATAGAGACTAGGTGGGTGAATAGTCTCTTTTTCGTAAATTACTTTCAAACTATTAAGATTAGTTTAACAGTAAAGTTATTCAGGGGTTACTGCAGTAATGCGGAATCTTACTGCAAAAATGTTGGTCCTTTTAAACTTAGTCTTGCATTGAAGTTGATTAACAATGGGGTTTAATGATCTGAAAGCAATAAAATAATAGACACAGGATTTTTATATTGGTTAGAACATATTGCTAAGATATGGCTATATCCCTTACTCTAGTCTTCCTTTGACAATCACTATGATATGTCTAGAGGATAATACTAATTACGTGTGATTGTTTTGCCTCACAATCAATCAGTTTTTTACATGTGTAAAAGACACAACAACCTAATTGTGAAGAACTATTCTTCTCCTTGCAGGACTCGAATGAGCACCTTGATCTTGTTTGCCAAACATTTGTACAATTCTTCCTTGCTGCATTAGCTTGCTTTCAGATTGCTTGATCAGATCTTAAGCAATCGACTTCATAGAAATGTTCACTTTTAGGCCCTAATACATAGTTCAGTTCAGAGCGTTGAAGATTCACACCATTGAATTTTTTGGACATCACCCATTGGTACTTATAGGCAATTCCTGAAACTAACCGTTATTGAAATCGTCCTTGCATGAAACGTTGTTTTCTTGCTTTCCTAAAAACAGTTTGTCTTTCTTATGACTTATGTTTCTGATGCAGAAAGGACGCTAACACTATGTAAAAGTACCCCGTGAACTTTTTCTTTATCTGAACCCTTCTACTTCACTTAGCTTTACTGCACTTCGTGCCTTACTGTAGTAACTCTTTACACAGAAGCTATCTAGGCTTAACTATTCCTTACTGCAGATGTTCAAATGCTCAAGCCTTGCTGTCCCTTTACTAATGACCTCAATGTTACAAAATTTATTGTATTTTTCTCCGAACCAGCCTTATTGCACACACATTAGAGACTCACTTTTCAAGCAGACGAGTCCTCAGCCTTGATGCATACTAAAACTATCTTAAACTAAAGTTTGCTAATCACTCAATTTGTATATATTAGGGTTTTAGACTCAACAGTTGGACTTGCTCTTAGGATATGCAAACTCATCATGTCCAAACCAAAAACTTGTCCCATTCTTTATTCGAATAGGAAGGTTGTGCACGACATTCTTCGCTGTAAAAGAAGGTGTATTATCATGTATGAGAGTGTGCGAAAGAATCAATAGACAAAGGCTATTACTTTTCTTGTGTAATGCCCTCATATATTATAACAGCAATCACAATACTCATTATCCTAGAGGATTTTCTGATGATGCCAAAAGGTTATGGCTATCAAAATATCCACTAAGGCTCCTACGGTGCTTGAGAAAGCAACCACCACTAGTGGGTAGGGATATAAACTATTAACCTTATCCATTAAGTATTTTATTAGAGTATCGAAATCTTACAATGTTCATAATTAGAAGTACAAATCTAGCAATCAATGAAACAATTTATACATGTGATATCATAAACCTTTCGTTTGAAGAATGCCCTAGGGACCTATTTGATACCGATGATTTGTAATATCCCTTAAAAAAAAAAAACAATTAGAAGATAACTAACCGTCTCATGATATTGGGTTGTTATTATTTTCACGAGATATAGCGAGTTTAAAATTTACGAAGGATGGATGGATTAACTTAAGACATTTCAATCTTTAGCAACCCGTTATCTTCTCCGTAAATATCTGTAATACCCCTAGGAAATGCTTAAATGCTTTGATAGTACTACCTATACCAACAAGGTGCACCTTCCTTTTCGGTAGCCCATCACTTTAGAACTCCGTAGTTAAGC